>CM062805.1:105024776-105281516 GCA_031772625.1 Pinus tabuliformis
TTTGCAGAACAAATCTAAAACTTTTGGTGCCAAAATTTACAAAAATAGATAACATATCTAGATTCCTTGAGAAAATCACCCAATTAAAAAAATAAATATATAAAAAATAAAAATAAAAATAAAAAAAAAATTGGTCGATTCGGAATTCGGATGAGGGCGATATCATTGATTTCAAATTAGTTGTTTTTTTTTCAAAACTTTTGTGACAAAGGGACAGTGGCAGTGCGAATATGAGTTTCAAAAGTGTCCAAGTAGGGATTGCAATCACATGGGAAGATGCAGAATGGTCATTCTATTTCCAAAAACAAGTTATATAAATACTCTGAGTTATATTGGTAGAGTTATGCCCATTTTAATTTAGTTTTTATATCTAGAGCAGCGTTCGGAGTGGTTTCCCTTTGAAGATGTGCCCTCCCACCCCGCTTTAGTAGGCACCTGCTTCACATTCATCAGTTTCAGGATAGCAACATCCAACTTATGTTCTTTGGAGACGTGCCTTCCCACCCCAGACTATGTAGGCACCTGCTACTTCATCAACAGTGAGCATCACGATTATCAGTCAACCGCACAAAATCCTTGTCATCGAAGTCCATTTTCTAGGCCGCACATTGTTTGTATCACCATTGGTCACAAGAATTACATGCTATCTCTATCATTGGATCTTTGTTCATCACGGTTATGGGTTAACCACTCAAAACCCTTCTTTTTAGTGGCTCTTCATATTCAATAAAGGCTTCATAGGAGGGAACTTCACACAATGGGGACCATTGCTCCTTAAGAAGGGATAAATGATCTTAATAGAAATTGGCATCCATCCATTGTATTCATCAACCCATGGTATTTATCCATATACCCATGATATTGTAAGTGGAATCCACCCATGGTATTCATCCACCCAAGGTATTTATCCACCCATGGAATTTACACATGGTATTGTAAGTGGTGTCCACCCATCGTATGCATTCACCCATGGTATTGTATATGACATCCACCCATGGTATTCAATCACCAATGGTATCTTCATACCCATGGAATTTACCTGTGGTATTATAACTAAAAGAATACTATAAGTAACAAGTCACATTTTGTAAAAGGACAGATTGTCCACCACAATGTAGTTTTTACAGTGATTCTCTATTTTACTAAAAATTTTCTTGGTGGTTTTGTTTAACGTGGGTTCTCCTATTGTCTTTTGGCATTTCAATTTTTCATATCTTGGGGGGCTCCCCCCCAAGATCCATTTCAATTTTTTAGATATTGGGGGCCTCCCCCCAAGATCCGGATCACTGTTATCCAATATTGCATAGATCCAAGGAACACTATGTCCAACATCCCCAACTTTCTACGCCTCCTGAGCACTATAGATCTGAGGGCTACCACCCTGATACAATGGAAAATCCTTCTTGAAATGATCCTTGCCACATAGCCAACACTGCAATTGTCTCCTACCATCACCTATGTTCTGTTGCTCTCCAGGTTGTGGTCCATGTCCCTTCTCCACTACATTAAACTTCTTATAAGGAACAACATTCTCTTTCTCACTTGAATCCTAACATCTTGTTCGCTTCGATGGCCATTTACCTTTAGTCTTGTCATTCCCTTTCCAACCTTGATTAGGCTTGATCTTACTATTTGATTGTTGATAACAATGCTTCAAATTCCCAATGACTTCTTCTAGCGATAAAGGCTCATCATACTCAATCTAATCCTTAAATGTTAATGGTAATCCACTGACAAATATCTTAACTTTTGCCTTCTCATCCTTAAGATATGGTAAATACCTTAATAACTCTAGGAACTTAGTCATGTAATCCTCATTTGTCATCAATCCCATATTTAACTCATAGAACTCCTTAGCTTTATTGTCATAGTACCTCTCTGACAAGTACTTCTTCTTGAAAAGTCTCTTGGATTCATGCCAACTTGACTCCTCTATCCCGATGTCTCTAACACGCTTCACATCTTCACACTAGATGTTTGATTTCCCTTTGAGGCTAAAAATAGCTATCCTAGCTTTCATGTTCTCTGTGTAATCATGCAACTCAAAGAACTTCTTCATCCCAAGAAACCGTGCCTCTACATATTCTTGTTTCTTCAACTCTCCATCAAATGTAGGTGGCTTGGCTTTCTTGAACTCATCCAACATAATATCCCCTGTCACCCCTCCTGTAAGGATGATAGCGATGATTACCATGATACCAGTCTAAACCATAACTAGAGTAGAACTCGTATCCACTGCCTCTCCTATCCAGTGTATCCAAGAACCTACCATCTCTGACTGTGTCATCCCTATCTGACATGTGCCCACCATGAGACCTAATACCATATGCCCCATTAGTCTTGTCCTCGTGTCCATAATTGATCCATGGTTGTCTGTGTCTTTGCAAATCTGACAAGCTTTGAACGATGACTGCATTTACCTCTTCTTGTTTTTCTTATTCCCTGGGAAATTCTTTCCCATGACTTAATGATCATGTCATTATATGCTTTGCAACTTCTTATTTATGCCTTCAAACTCCTCAAAGTGTCTACTATGTCCGAAGAGTACTCATCTCTTGGCTGCTCATTTGATCTGTAAGGGAGTCTCGTGAACGGTAGTCCACAATTTTGCTAGTCATCATTGATCTTCTTCTTCCTGCAAGTATACCATGTCAACTAAACCAAAATATAAACATAATCCACATACCTCAGTGAAGTTGAAGGGAGGCTATCTTGTCTGCAAAATCAATCTAGATTGTTGAGAAATCTAGGGGCTGCAAGTGTAGGTGATTTATCTTTCAATAATAATTGCTTGTGAAGACTTTTTACTTTTCTTAATTAGGTTCTTCTTTAGCTTGATTAATATTGTGTTCTCTTCATCAAACAAATACCAAAACATAATTAATAATGAGACAAAAGACACAAGATATATGCGATCAGCTAGGGCCAAAACCTCTCCAATATTGAGAGCAAAACCCACATAATTCTTCTTCTTATATAATCTTCAATTGACGAATTCCAATACCTAGACCCTTGACCAAAAACTCCTCCAAGACCATGTCAATCCTTACTTCAATTAAAAGTCAATTTCTTCTTGATATTACTGCAATATTTGCTTCGTCCTTAACCCTTAGCCCTGCAATCCTATTTTGAAACTTTCAACCTTCCTTCCTACAATTCTCAACCTCCTGCAATTGACTATCTTTTTCGCATGTGTGACAAGATTAGGGTTCTTTTAGTGCTTCTTCTCCTTCGCTAGATTTGGGCTAGTTTCTTAGTGATTTCGTCCTGCAAGATAGATAATTTCCTTGCCTTAATTCGGTCTTCTTGAGATGACTATATTTTTAATTTGTAGCAGTAGAATGTGTCCTAACTTCCTTGCATGTGTAGAGAGAAAATAACCCAAAACCAATTCAGAATTTTGTCCTTTCTTCTCTTACTTCATCCCTCTCTTCTTCGCTCCCTTTTCTCTTTCTTGTGATTGATTGTCAAGTGTGAGAAGTGTATCCTTGAAAGAGGTTGAGTGCTCCCTTATATAGGCTTCTTGTCCATGATTTGAGGCCAAATTGTAATTGTATGTAGGCCAACTTGTTCATTTGATAGGATGACTTGATTGTAGCACATTGACAAGGTCTCAGAGGACCCTTTGGACTCTTTCTTTGGCTCAAATAATTTTCTTACAATATGTAACATGCCCAAATGGGTCTTCAATACATGACAATGACTCAATTGACTTTATGACAAACCTAGAAGCGCTCAATGGGTGATTGACCTAAAAATAAATTTCCCTTGAGCATGAAACCCACGCCTCAAGAGTAACAATAATAAATTTATTTTTCTTATTAAATCATGATTACATATGTCATTATGAAGACCGAACCTAGTTACACATTTCAACACTCCATCTTAACTAGTGAGGTATTCATAATCCATACAAGGTACTTGGACATTATCAATCTAAATAATTCTCATAAGAAGAGTCGGATTGGTAACCGATCTGTATAACATCATATCATCCAGCATTATCATGTAACAAGACATTGACTAACAACTCTATCTCTCCACAAAATCAGAGCACAATGTTGGCAAGACCAGTGATTTATACACACCTTCATCATTGTCTCTCATGGAACATACTCCACCCAAGTTTTCATAGGGTATGTCCTTCCAAGACTATTCTTATCCTAGATTCCCAGTCCTCAAATAATATTGGTCCTCTATGAATACTCTTATCTTGGATGCCATACCTCATCCTTAAATAGTATAAGATGCCAGGTGCTTACCCAATCCTCCATTCTTTCTTCCGAAATGAAGACAAGAATGATGTGTCTATCTCTCCTTCTTAGCTTAGGGAGGATATACCCATTCCTATGAAGGAATGTACCCATTCCTATAAAAGGAATGTACCCAAACTCCCTCTCAATCAGGTACTTTTCCAAGCTCCTTCTTTGCTAGGGACTTGCTTCAAAATTTCTTCTTAATCAGAAACTTTCTTCTAGGTTCCCTCTTAACTAGGGACTTGTTCTTAGCAGCAATTGTTTATTCATTGGTGGAGATCATGGGACCTTCAGCTACTTGTAGCGCTCCTCCATTTGATGTCATGAATTTCATCTTTAGCATTATGAAGCCTTCATCTTTGGGACTTCTTCGTAGGGCATTAGCCATCTACCACTTTCCTTGAATTAGGGTAGTCATGTCATCTTTCCTTTCATCAGAGAGTGATCCATTAGATCATATTTGGATTTTCTTCATACAATTTCCTTTTCCATATCATGTCTCATTCATAATCTTCCATCCCACCACATGATCACTTGTTGTGGGTAGCTTCCACAACTCTCTTTTTGTAGCCCTGTATCAACCCATTCAAAGATTTCCTAAAAATAAAAAATGAACATCAAATCAAATTTTCCTTTTGTGATGGCCCTTCATCATGACATTTTCTTGTTGTAACATCAACATCCTACTCACATATATTGACACATCTCCAAGATATTCAATGTCAAGGGTTCCCATTCTTTCCAGAGTACATTAAAGGCTTCATATCTTTCCCATGGATATATCATAACCAATTCTTCTAGTCATTGGATGTCAATTGCCTTCTCATAGTTGCATCTTTCACGATCTCTTCTTTTCTCTTTATTCACATACTACTTCCCAAGAACTCCCACTCATAGTTCCTTCATCTTTCTCAACCACCTCATATTCCATATGAGGACATATTATGTTGATTTCATCTAGTTAATATGTGACTCATGCCTTTATGCATCCTTTTAATGAAAGATATCATTTTCCCTTGATAATTCTCATGAGGTAGAGCATGCATCCTTACTATCTACAATTATATAATGACATGACTTGACTCATTGAACATATGCATACATACCTCCTTTCTTCTTTGGTCATCAAGGCTTGATTTAGTAGCTTATTGTCCTTGATTGAGAGTGCTTCAATCATCTTTGACATGATGCATTCATTTGTCATCATACCATCATTCTTCCAAATAGTGAATCCCATCCAAGGTGGTATACTTAGCAAGACACTTGCTTCTTCCAAGAGATGAACCATCTAATGTAGATTCCAATGGAGGATCTTGATTATCCTCATCTTGCAAATGCTCCTTTCCAATGATGTATGATGAGCTCTATACTAGATGAATTACTTCTACCCATAATTACTACTTATGCTTCTAATGAGGTTTTCAAGAGCTACTTCCTTCTAATGATGATTTTCATTGACTTCTACTTCAACTATCTTTCAAGCTCTCATGATGATGTCATGGTATCTTGTTTCAATTGTATGATTTTATGATGCAATCTACTAAAATGATGCATCTTATCATGCTACTCATGCCTCCTACTATGATAGTGATATTTTACTTCTTCCTTCTTGGATTTATTCTTTTCAGCTTCTTCCACTTATTCGATGACATGGGCTTCTTCTCTTCCTCTTTTATTGTTGTCCTTCTTGAATTTGGGACAATCTCTCTTGTAGTGCCCAAATTCTTGAAATCCATAGCATTGAAACTTTGTCATATTCTTCTTCCTTTTCTGAGGACCAAATTTCCAAAACTTTCCTTTCCTTTTCGTTATGGCAACATATGCTTGAGTTTGCTCATTTGATCCTACATTACTTTTTGCCTTCAACCTGGTTTCTTCAGTTTTTCATAGTGACCACAGTTCATTGAATGGAGTAGCTTCTTCCCATAGATGCTTAATGTAAAGTTACCCCATTCCTTCGGTAATGCATTGAGCACTAGAGTAATCATTTCCTTGTCGAACATGTTTTCTTCCAACTCTTGTAATTGGTCCCTTATTTCAGACACCCTCATAAAGTATGAGGCTATTCATTCTTCTTTTGATATCTTCATCTTGTAGAGTTCTTGTCTTAACAAGATCACTTCTCCTACAGTGCTTATGGAGAACAATTCTACAAGTTTGTCATATATTTATTTTGATGTTTCTAATTTTGATACATAGGGAATGAGGGGATCCTTAATGGATTCTATGAGAATCCTTTGAGCCCTTACTTCCCCTTTCATGAATTTTGCATGAGCTTGAGCTTCTTCCTTTGGAGGTTTAGTGATTGAGCCCTTAACATGTTCCATAACTTCATTTTCTATGAGGTTTAGGTCTGTCCTTTTCTTCCATGCAAGAAAGTTTGAAGCCCCAACCAACTTGTTGCTTTCCTTGCAAAAAGACATTTTGATAGATTCTGATGTAGACATTAAAGATACTTACTTGAGAAGATGTTCTTTGATGAAAATATCTTCAATCTGTTGCCTTCTTGATTTTGATGATGATGATAATGATAGAAGATGTCTTCAAAAGTGATTCTTCAACGAGAGGGAGATCACATTTTTAACAACCTCAGGTTAAAAGTTCATGTAATAAAGTTAATAAAGGCAAAATAAGACCAAAGTCATGGGACACGTATTCCAAGCTAAATGTTGGGCAAAATATCCTAGTGGGTATCACTTGTTATTTATTATGACTAAGGGAAATTGGCAAAGGAAATGGAAAAGGCTTTGAAAAGGAAATAAGGCATTATTGGCATTTATTTTATGAAAATAAAGGAAAATAGGAGAAAAGGAAGGTGAAGAGTCACATATTTGCATGAGAGGAAAATTGAAGGAAAATTAATGGAAAATGAAGAAATTAGAGGCATCAATAATAAAAAGACATCAGAGCATCAGTTTGGGGCCTTTTGTCAGTTCAGTTTTGGAATTATTCTGAGAGAGGAGAAGAGCACCAAGAGGAGAAGGAAAGCAAGCAAGCAAAGGAAGGACAAGGAAAGCAAATATCAAGCAAGGAAAAGTTGGATCAAGCAGCTTCAACAAGAATACTTGCGGGTAACAGGTTGCATGTATGATTTCCTAGCTGGTTTTGGAATGCATGGTATATGCATGTGTGTATTTGGTTCATTTTATGCCATTGGGATGGGTTTTTTCAAGTTTCGATAGTGGTTTTATCCTTTCCTTGCCATTTTTGGATAGCCATGGTGTGATGGGACTCATTCTTGGTTGAGCTCTGGATTGTCGAAAGGTTTTGGATCTAGGTGAGGTGGTCTCAAGCAAATATCAAGGGTTGAGGGTGGAGATGGTTTTCTCAGGAAGCCCTCAACAAGTGGGTGGAGACAAGAAAATTCCTCAAGGGATGGTGAAGGAATTCTGAGGCATCCAAGCTCAATTCGGTTTTGCGATTTCAAGACTAGTTTAGGTGAGATCATGGTAGTGTGAGGGTGTAGGTGGTTTAACCTCTGGGTTACCTTGGTTTTTTATGGATTGGTTTATCCCATGAGATCTCACATTCATTCTTGGAATATGGCACGGGGGTGATTGGTTGAAAGAAATATTTTGTTCACCCCAATCTATGGTCGGGTGGTATGTGGAAGTCCCTAACTTGGTTAGTTTTTACATATGGTTAACAAGAGATAAGTTCCTCTTGCCTTTATGAGTAGATGTAATTGTTATTATGTGGCTTTAATGGATGTTCTATTGTTGTTGATTATCTAGTTATATGTTGATTATAAGCATGGTTTTATGACAATTTTAAGTATGGATCTTATCTTCTTTTAATTGATGAATGTCTAGTTAATGAATGCATGACCTAATTGGTATTATTGCAGCTATTTCGAGAGTGAATTATTCCTTCTTGGTAAACTTAAGATAATTTTCATATCTCTATGTTAAGATATTCATTCATGACCTGGAGGTTGCATGTTCACTATGTGTTTGACGAAATGATTGTCATGATTAAACTAGGTTAGGTCAAATCCTTGAGTAAGTTTTGTGTTAGAGGCTTTGTCTCTGTGTTATTTATCATCTTTGGAAGTTTCATTAAGTTCTGGGGGGGTCTGGATCCTAGCCCTGAAAAAGTGGCTTAAATCTCATAGTCGTTGGCACAAAACTGCCTGAAAGAGACTACAGTCGCTAGGAAGCAGGCCTGTGGGAGTGACTGGAGGGTTACAGTCACTTAGAGGCCTTGTCATGGGAGCGACTGGGGGTCTAGTTCACTGAAAAAGAAAGTTATCTCAGGGGTTGGACACCTGGAATGGTTGGTTGGTTCCTGGGGGTCTTGTAGCACCATAGGGAAGTTAGTAAGGTTTTGTTTTGTCGGCTCCATTTCCTTAAATCCATATAGGAGGTTGAGTCATGTCATAGTATCCCCTTAGCTCATGTTTACCTTGGGAAATCCAATGAAAGTGGGTAGATATGAGAGGAGGCATGTTACAACCTTAGCTTCTTGATGATGATGACAATGCCTTCTCTTGCTTCCTTTGTAAACTTCAAGATGCTTCAAAGTCCTTCCTTTCATGGAGGTGTTTAAGATCTTATTTTTTGATGATTTAGCAAGGCTCCCAAGAATTGTTTTAAGTGTAGAATCCTTATTTGAATGAACTATGGTTTGTAGACTTCTTCCATTGACTTCCTTCAAGATGATGATGTAATCCTTTGCCTTGAAATGCCTTGGAGAAGAGAGGATCTTCTTAATGATTTGGTTCCTTTGATAATCTTCTAGAACTTCAGTTATTGAATATCCTTTGTTGAGCTACCCTTACTTGACTTGTCACCTTAGCTATGATACCATGTTGATAAATCTAGGGGCAACAAGTGTAGGTTATTTCTCTTTCAACGATAATTGCTTGTGAATACTTTTAATTTTCTTAATTAGATTCTTCTTTAGCTTGATTAATATTATGTTATATTCATCAAACAACTACCAAAACATAATGAACAATGAGACAAAAGACATGATATATAGGTGATCATCTAATGCCAAAACCTCTGCAATCTTCAGAGGAAAACCCATAAAATTCTTCTTCTTATAGAATCTTCAATTGACGAATTCCAATACCTAGACCCTTGACCAGAAACTCCTCCAAGACCAAGTCAATCCTTACTTCAAGTCAAAGTCAATTTCTTCTTGATGTTGTTGCAATCTTTGCTTCGTCCTTAACCCTCGGCCCTGCAATCCTATTTTGAAACTTTCGGCATTCCTTCCTACAATTCTCGGCCTCCTGCAATTGACTATCTTTTTTTCAAGTGTGACAATATTAGGGCTCTTTTAGCCCTTCTTCTCATTTGCTAGACTTGGGCTAGTTTCTTAATGATTTCAGCTTGCAATATAGATAATTTGCTTTCCTTAATTCGATCTTCTTGAGACGACTATATTTCTGATTTGCAGCAGTAGAATGTGCCCTAACTTCATCTCACATGTGGAGAGAAAACAACCCAAAACCAATTTAGAATTTTGTCCTTTCTTCTCTTCCTTCATCCTTCTCTTCTTCGCTCCTTTTTCTCTTTCTTTTGATCGAGTGTCAAGTGTGAGAAGTGTGTCCTTGAAAGAGGCCGAGTGCTCCCTTATATAGGCTTATTGTCCATGATTTGAGGCCAACTTACAATTGTCTCTATGCCGACTTGTTTATTTGATAGGCTAACTTGATTGTAGCACATTAACAAGGTCTTGGAGGGTCCTTTTGACTCTTTCTTTGACCCAAATAATTTTCTTACAATATGTAGCATGCCCAAATGGGTCTTCAATAGATGACAATGACTTAATTGACTTTATGACAAACCTAGAAGAAATCAATGGGTGCTTGACCTAAAAATAAATTTCCCTTGAGCATGAAACTCATTCCTCAAGAATAACAATAATAAATTTGTTTTTCTTATTAAATCATGATTACATATGTCATTATGAAGACCGAACCTAGTTACATATTTCAACACATATTAGCATGATACATGTATATACATAATCATATCAATATACCGACATCATCTCAATCATCATCCAAGTTATCATGCATGATGTCACAAACTATAACACCGACTAGATACAATGCATGCATAACAAACACATAGACAACTTACATGCATACATGACAAACACATTCCGCCCATTCAGCACAAGTATTAAACCATGCTCTAATACCAATTTATAACCACCCCTCCCACATCTACCCACTTTCACTGACCTATCAGGGTAAATATGAGCTGAGGGATACTATGACATGACTCGACCTCCTAGATCACATTAAGGAAATGGAGTCGACAAAATGAAACCTTACTGATCGTCCTCCAGAACTACAAGACCCACAAGAGCTAAACAACCACTCCAAGTTCCCAAACCTTGAGCTAACTTGTCTTGTTAGTGATATGGACTCCCAGTCACTTGCATAACAAGGCAAGCCATCAGATTTGACCCTCTAGTCGCATGGATAACCCTGCATTCCAGCAACTGCAGTCTAGATTTCCAAGTTCTAAGCATGCGACCCTGAATCTGAGCCACTTTTTCAGGGCTAGTATCCATACCTCTGCCCAGAACTTGATATAACTCTCCAGAATGATGAATTACACAAGTACAAAGCCATTAATGCAAAACTTAGTTAAGAACTTAACCTAACCATCACAAACATTTTGTCAAACACATTGTGAACATGTAATCTACCGGTCATATCATAGGGGTTTGATAATTATCTGAAAATCATCAAGAAGGTCCAATGCCCTCTCATGAATAACATATATTAGGTCATGCATTCAATAACCAACCATTTACCAATTAAAATATTATAAGAGCCATAACTAGAATCTATCATAAAACCATGCTTATAACCAACATATAACCAGAATAATAACAACCATTAAAACCACATCATAAGAAGTACATTTACTCATAAAATACAACAAGCAAAGATATCTTATTAACATATGAAAAATCCAGCCAAGTCAGGGACTTCCACGTACCGCCCAACAATAGATTGGGTTCAACCAAATATTTCTTTCAGTCAATCACCCTCGCGCCATACTCCAAGCATTAATGTGGGACTCACAACAAAACAACCAGGGATTGCTTAGGCTTTACTGCAAACCCGCCAAAATCTGTCAAGGGACTCATAGGCCCATAACAAGCACCTACATAACCAGGCTTTACAACAATCCTTCCATTATCGGTCAAGGGATTCCTAGGCCCAATCAAAAACCCACACTACCAGGCTTTACCGCAATCCTACTAAAACTGGTCAAGGGGTCACTAGACCCTAAACAAACTAGGATGCCTCTATATTTCTTGACCAATACCTTGAGAAAAAATTTCGTCTCCACCCTCAAGCTTTACCGCAATCCCGCCAAAACCGGTCAAGGGATTACTAGGCCCTTTGAAATTTTCCTAAGACCACCTCACCCAGTTCCAAAACCATCTAGCAATCCAAAGAGAACCAAATACACACATGCATGTACCATGCATGACAAAACTAACAAGGGAATCATACATGTAACTTGATACCTGCAAAGTAATCTCGTTGTAGCCGCTTGATCCAACTCTTCTTTGCTTGATCATTGCTTTCTTGTCCTTCCTTGGCCTTCCTTTCTCCAATGTTAGATTGCTCCAAGAATGTTCTAAGTGTGCAAGAGTATGAGAGGGAGTTCCAAGCTAAAACTCACAAAAATTTGTACTAACAAAAGTTGTAAATTGATCCTCATAAGCCTTTTTATTATTGAGGCCTCTATTTTCTTTAATTTCCTCTGTTTTTCCTTCAATTTCCTCCTCACATGCAACCTATGACCTTTCACCTTCTTTTTCTCCTATTTTGCATTATTTTCATAAGTAGCTGCCAATTAATACCTCTTTGCCTTTTCAAAGCCTTTGTCAATGCCTTTGCCAATTTCCTTAGCCATAATAAACCAAATGAACACCCACTAGGATGTTTTTCCCAACATTAAACTTGGAATACATGCCCATGACCTTGGTCTTATTTTTGCCTTTATTAACTTTATTACATAAACTTTTAACCTGGGGTTGTTACAGAATGGGTTTCTAATGGTGGTGGCTATAGTAGTAATAATGAAGATGATGATGAAGATTGGGTTATTGATGATGAAGATGACTAATTTCAAGATAAAACTTTTTCAAATATACAAGGAGACATATTAGTAAGTGAAAACATTATTGATGTTTAGAAGTTAAAGAAAATATTTTTCAAGAATTTTTCCAATAACCTCAGCTATCTATTAAAGTTATAGTAAAACCCCATGAAGATATATGTATCCAAAGGAACAATGAAGGGTTTTGAATAAACCATAAAGTTTCAGTTGAGACTAAACAAGTGATGATATATGATGATAAATTTTCTAATGCTCTTTATTTTATTGATGGTTTATTTAATGGTAATTCAAAGAAGGATATTATGTTGAGCATGAGGGTTATACTTTTAAACATATGCCAAAGTATGTCGAGGAAGATCTTAGCTATTCTTTAACTTCAAAACAACAAGATGGGAATTTGTTTGAAAAAGAAATTTCTTCCTATAACTACATCCACGAAAGTTTCCTTTGTTCATCCAATTAGTGTTGGATGTAAATAAGATAGTGCCTTTCTAGACACCTCAATTGTGGATATTGCTATAAAATGTGTATTTGAAACCCCCCATGAGGTTGAAGCTCTCTTGGCTATCCTAGATGCTAGAAATGCAAATGCATTTGAACAAGTTGTAAGCCATCATGAGCTTGAGAGCCTTGATGTTCAAGCAGACCTTGGAGAAGAACAAAGGATTCTTAATTCCCCAACTAAAGAAACAACAAGTCTGGTAAGTTATGATAAACTCCATGGCGTTGATTTAATATCATGCTTACCATATAGTCGTAGACTAGAAAATGAATTAAATAGACATACCATCATATGACATATGCAAACATGTGTATTAATATTAGTCCCTTGTCATCTTGTTTTATGGGTAAAATCTTAACGTAAATACTTTGTAATTTCTTGGGAGAACAAGAACATAAAGGGGTCAAAGTAGGCATCAATAATATGGTATATGAATTATTACCTACTTTTCTTAAGTATACTCTCATTCTTTAATTACTTTAAAAGCACATCAAAGAATTTGAGGTATAGAGCCACTCCTACATGTGAGGAGTTCGCTAAAAGAAGTTGAGATGGTTTTTTCTGCCTCAAATTAAGAATAGTTTTGAGAGTGAAAATGTGGGAAATAAGTAATATCTTTTCTTGTTTGAATTAGGAGAAATTAAGTAAATGGATATGGCAACAATTACATTTGCTCACATCATAAGTATATCAAGATTCTTGAAGTTTTGGAAGATGTATGTCGACCTATTAAGATAATCTTAAGTATGATTGTGTGGAGGACTAGATGCATAAAATATATGAAAATGCAAAGTCGTGTTATCAATAGTACATATATTCAACTTGCAAGAATACACCAAATAAGATATCAATTTTTCATTTGCAACAACCTGTCATTTTTATATTTTACTTATGCATAAAGCATCGTGGAGTCCATGAGTTGTTGACTTGGTTACACTAGTTGTTTGATTTATTTTTACCCTTTTTTTTTAATAATTAAAGTAAGGAACATCATGTACATAAATAAAACTTTCAAATATTAGTATAGCTTGTTAGCTTAGATGTGCCTTAGTGTTGACAGTGTTGGACCCGCTAACATTCAGGGGATCTCCCTAATATCAAGTCTCAATCAAACCTCATGTTGTTTGGTATAGGAGTCCCATCTGGTATAAAGGTTCGGTTGCCAAATCTTTAAAGATTTTCCTTGGCTCTAGATGTGAGCACAAGAGAGTGATGCAATGGTGTCTTCGAAAAGCAAGGTGAGTGTGCCTGGTGAGTGTGTAGTGCAACTGTGTCAAGGTTCTTCTACTGCAAAGGGGGGAGAAAAGTGAGCCTCTAGGTGAGAGGTAATAGTACCACCTAGGAAGAGACACACATGAACTAGAAGGATCAGTCTAACATCCAGCGGAATAGTCCACAACGGGTGCGACGGTCATTACAACCAACAAACAAGGAAAGATTTGTCTATTATCACACGGAATAGTCCACAAGGATGGGACATCAATAGAAACCATTACAACACATTCTCAATAAGACAAGAACTAAAATACCCAAAATAGTTCAACTATCTTAGTACATGTGAAAGAAAACATGAAATACAAACGTCCACATAATAGTCTTACAAACATTCATAGTCCATGCATGAAGAACGTGTTGGCCTTAAAAGGCTTATGTTATTAAGAAAAAGTTCCAAGACACATGTTTACAATGTATATCACTAGCTGTAGTAGTGGGACAATGGAGCCACTCCTTGCTCCTCAAAGAACTAGTTGATCTCTCTAATGCCTTGCGGGAGGAGCCAAGGTGAAAAGTCCTCTACTCATATAATGAGGGGGTATATATAACCAAGGGGTGATGATTCCCCCTTGTGACTCTTTGACTACCCTCATGACTGTTCCACTTACCTGGCTCTTCATATTCATGTGTGTCCTTTGGACTTCCACTTTACAATACATTTGATTACAATATACATGGTCCACAATAGTGATGTGGCATATGACAACTTATGACACAAATTCACATGCCACTGTTGGCATGGACTAGCTTGATGATGTGGCAATATCAATTCATTGTTGCTGCTAAGTTCTAGATGTCTCCATGGATATGCTTTCTCTTCTCCTCCGCATAGCTCGGTGATGCAAGGTCTTCAATGATCTTAAGTCGTGGATGGTAGTTGCAAACTTGTGTCCCTTTGTTTCCTCTTGATAGATCCACATGTGAGTTTAGCTACAAAAGAGGCTTTAGGCATGCTTTCCTCCTCCTTCTCCTTCTTCATCATCTCGCCATGACTTGATAGTGTACCTATTCCTGCAATCACTCATGACAAGACAACATCAATCCGAAAAATCCCTATTGTAAGATGATGCATTATGATCCATGAATTGAGCCTAAGACAAGTGACAAACTGGGAGAAAGGGCCTAGTGACTACGCATTGCGTAGTTCCAGCAAACAGGTAGAGAGCTTGATCACTGAGACTGCGCAAAGCACAGCTTAGGCTAGACCAAGGGACTTTTCTGCACAGTCCCCACTAAGGGAAAAAATTGTGCAGTGCCTACTAAGGGACAGAATTGTGCAGTTCAAACAAGTAGTGGTTGTTTTATGATGAGGTCCTAGGAGGAAAAATTACGTAGTTTTAGGAGGCAAGGGGGACTGGGCATCAGAGAGGCATGAAGGCAAGATCTACACAGTTTTTGAAGGCAATGAGCTCTAGCTGAGGGAAGGGTATTGGAGGAAGCATCCGCAAAATTTTGGAGGCCAAGGGAGGTTGGGCTCTATGCACATTGCACAGTTCCAAGAGGCAAGGGAGAAGCTTGAGGATTGAAGGTGCGAAGTGCGCAGTTCAAGGCAGACTGAGAGGCACAACTACGCAGTTCTGGAGGTAAAGGGAAGTTGTTGGATTCTGGAATTGCACAGAACAATAGCCCTGGAGGACAGTGACTGCACACTGCACAGTTCCAGGTAGCAAGGTCATGCCCAAGAGGGTTGAGACTATGCAGTACGTAGCTCAGTCAGGGCCCGGTGAAGCTAAGTTGCCCAGTCGGGAAGATTTTCCAAAAATGGTTAAGTGCAAGAAGAGAGATAGACTCGTGATGAACTTGAACTATGATCAAACACTTAACATAATTTGATGACACGACAACATAGATCATCAGAACACACAAGCAAAACATTCTGCTTTATGTGATTGACTCATGACAAGATATGACAAGTGCGACACTTAAGATAGACTTTAGGATGACCATGACGACACTTGTGCGTCAGCACTCAAGACCTTGTGTATGAGTGCAATGAATGTTTACATGGTTGGGACAACTCATATACACAAAGATCGGCCTTTAAAACCACCAGAAAAGGCTCGCAAACATTATACAACAGTCAAACATGCCAAAATATGACAGTTAATCCAATAAGCAAAAGGGGCCAAAGAACTTCAAGAAAGCTCATGAAATGAGCTTGAGTGTTTGCAACAATCAAGGAAAATACCAAGGAAGGCTCTGAAATTTGAGTGCAAGCCAAAATTTTGGAGGGTGTTGCAATAGCTACAACACTTGGCGACACATTGGTTGAACTCCAGCTTCTTTGTCTTGGTTAGTTTCTTCTGTGCAGGGCCTTGGTTCCTTAGGGAGTATTGATTCATCGTGCAGATCACTTTGGCCTTCCCACTTACCCCATGGGCAAACATGGCCCCCCATACCTTCTCGGTTGAACACAACATAAGATTCATCATAATCACAATGTTTTGAGTTGGGAATGGTAGTTTGGTTCATGAGATTGAGATTTTCAGAGTATATTTTTTCATCTTTGGTGTCGCTTCGCTATCAGCAAGCCTGGACAGTACCCCGATGGAGTCACGTAGGAACACAAACATTGCTCCACTGTCAGTGAGCCTGGATAGTACCCTGGAGGAGTTGTTTTCTTCACCTCTATGCGTAGGAAGACTTTCTCTTCTTTCTCCTTTATTTATTTATTTAAAGAGAACTGCACATCGACACTTATTTATTTTGGGGCAAAAGAGGGATCCCAACTTATTGAGAGCAGAAGAGGTTGTTCCTCTAGAGAAGTATATGAAGACCTATGATTTTGGTTTGCTCGTTTAGATTTTCCCCTTCTCTGTTTCTACTAATTGAATTAGCTTGAGAACACCAATAAAAAAACTGAGTATAGCAATGAGGTTTTCGGACTAGCCATGGGTTCATGGTTCGACCAAAACTCTCCTAACAGATGGATCATATTTCCATTGGAACTTCATCAGCAAAAAGATGTAACCAACACAAGGAATACAGACAGAAGAATGACCAAATGTTGTAGTGTCACAAGATTCTTTGGACTTTAGCCACACACACACTTAGAATCCACAACGCGTTCAGGCATAAAACTTATTCACATGAAAAAACCAACACAAAATTCAAGCAAAGAAACAAATAGAAAACTACAAAAGACTATGTACATAGTACGGGGCACAAACCCAGATCTTCATTGAAAATACTATTTTAAGTCTTGGCCATTGATAGGGAGAGAGTCAATCTTCCCATCAAGTGATTGAAGATTATATGTGTGTTGGCCAAGCTTCTCGTGTATTGTGTATGGTCCAATCCACAGGGACTGAAACTTAGTGTGTTTGCCTTTGTCTTTGTGGGCTTTATCCGACTTTAAGACTAAGTCACCCACACAAAAGTTGTTTTTGCCTGCAAACTTCCTATCGAACCACCTCTTGATACGACTCTGGTGAAGTAAAAAAAATTCTTTAGCTTTCAATGTTTGTTCCTATAACTTGTGCAAAGTGTCCATCCTACGTTGAATTAAAAGACAGGGCTTTCCTTTGGATTCTTGTGATAGTTGGAGAGCGGGCAAGTAGATGTTTGAAAGGAGGATGACTTCTTTTATGTACACCAAGAAGTAAGGGGATGTGTTCAGAGAAGGTTTAGGTGTGACTCGGTCATCCCATAAGGCGTTCACCGAAGCAGAGTGTCAGTTTTGTTGCTCAGAGAATATGGTCTTTTTAATAATACAAATAAGGTTCTTGTTCGTGGATTCCGTAAGACCATCCCCCTGCGAATAATAATTAGTATAATGCTTCAATATAATTGTTCGACACAGATTGTCATTAATGTCAATATGGCAATATTCGAAGAGAAAAAGGAGCCAAAAGGAGCAGAACAGAGGACGCAGACAACCTTCGCAACAACAGAGGAACAAGAAGAGCTATAAGGAAGCAGACAGAGCCATCAGACGAGCATTGGGTGCATTTATATTATCTGGAGCTATTAGGCCACAAAAGAATTATATGCATGAAGATACAGGCAGAGGAGCATATATTATACATAGGCTTAACACTATTGAAGGCGGAAGACTTGGCTCTAGGGCAAATACACTATCGGAGGCAGATTGCGGACTTGAAACTCTATACATGGGAGTGTTGAGTTGTATTGTGTCTGGCACATCGCATCGCTATGAGGGGTCTACGTTAACGTCAAGCCCTGACCCTGTGCGACTTTCGATCGTTGATAGCGAGTATCGCATTGGCACTTCAGAAGTGGGAGCTACAATATGTCAAGCGGTCCATTGCGATCGTCGATAGCGATATCGCATTGGACCTCCGCCAGGGGAAACTCCTGACTGCGATGCATATCCACGTGGACCCACTGCACATTACAAATATGACTTAATCTATGATCACATCCATCGCATATCGCAAGTTGTAAAGCCTTTCCACATTGGAAGCGCCAACTGCGATAGGCTGTGGACCGACGGGCATATTAACTATGGTTTAATACCATATCGCATCCGGTCCATCGGAGCAGTGGAGGATTGGCCATCGGCCATCGGCGGAGTCATGGGTCCGATATATAAAGGACCCCCGGGAGTCACGAATCGTCGATTGCAATTTAAGCGCGGACCTGATACAGGAATAGGTGCGATTGTAATATTTCCTGAAGTCCGCCTTTTAGTTTGTTTGACTGTTTTTTTCTCATATTCTCTATGTAATGGAATTTCTGGCTTGCGCGGGGTGTTTTAAGCTGAAAGGCTTACGATGGCTATTCTGACAGTTCAAAAGGCTGAATGTCAGTGAAAAGGGGTGAATCATGGAAATTATGATTGCGATTGGGACAAAACATCTCCGTTTAATTGAAAGAACTATGTGTATGCCGCAATCATTGCCAAAAGAAGCACTGTTACGGTAAACTGGGAGGATGTGTTCTTTGTGGATCATTTGGACCAGTCTAATGAATCTACGTATCCCAGAAAGTAAATGAACTTGCACAGCACAGAGAAAGCCGCAGTGATTAAGGAGGAAGCCTAAGAGGCAATGTAAGCGGAAACGAATGGACAGAGGCATGGGAATGTATAAAACAGTAAAAACAGAGAACTGTTTGTGCTGTTGATGTGGTGAAGAACCAGAGTGAGAGGTAGCAGAAGTAGCAGAAGTAGCAGAGGCAGCAGAAGCAGCAGAGGCAGCAGAGGTAGGAGAGTAGGAGTGAAGGAGAACTTCAGCAGAACATAGATCAACAACATACCTATTTATACGAGGTTTGGGTTGGAGCCTAAGAGGTTAGAGCCTCAGAACTGAACAGGACTGACATCCTTAGGGGTTGGTGCTCCTAAGTGCAAAACCATTGCAAAACGAAGTTGGTGCTCTGGAGGTTGGAGCCTCACTGAAGTCTAAGTTGGAGCTTGGCAACTAATCACAACCAGATATATACTTATATTGTATTTACTTCATTGCACTATTTTGTGTTAATAAAAGCATTAATTCCAGCTGTCGATTTCTGTGTTCTATATATATACATATATATATATATATATATATATATATATATATATATATATATATATATATATATATATATATATATATATATATATATATATATATATATATATATGTATATATGCTTTTGGTAATAACTAGAACAATTAAAAAGAAATACTGATTCACCCCCCCCCCCCCAGTATTTCCAAAAATTGGTATCAGAGCAGGCTTCTTCATACTAGCCTAACAACTTGAAGAAGGATCCACAGCCATGATAAGAAATCACGAAGCATTAGGAAGACCTCCTCTGTTCGATGGCACTAACTTTGGTTTCTGGAAAAAGAGAATGACCTACTACTTAATGTCCCTTGGACCTTCTTGAGCCTCGAACCTGAACCTTCCTATACACCCTCTCAGCCTTCTTTTTCCACTCATTTCATCCACCAAGTTGATTAAATCATTGTATTTTAGTTTAAAAAGAGCTTTTGACATGGTTTTCTAACTACGCTGATGATTGTTGTTTGGTTTAGAATTTTGTTCAGACAGCTGCGGAAGCTTCTCAGTTTCCGCAGCCGACACAGGTTTCCGCAGCGGACCCAGGTTTCTGCAGCCAGCACAAGATTCCGCAGCCATTTTGTCAAACACCATGCTACAGGTGTCCTCTGAGGAAACGAGCCACATGGGCAAGTTACAGGAGTCAAGGACATGGAACGTGTCCCTCCAGATCATCCGGCACGCCCATAAAAGCCCGCGGTCAAACAAGGGGCAAAGGATAGTCAACGGAAGTGTTCAGCGGTGGCACGGCTCTGCGTAGCTCTGTTTTTGAGCACGTGAAGCTACGTGGCACAGTCCTTAGCCACGAAGACATCCTGGTAGCGTGAATACAACAGCCATACCTCTCAGATTTAATAAACATGATGACAGTTACCTAGATCCGGGCTGAAGAGGATTTACGTGTCTCTGGCAGCGTGGTTAGTAACGTAGATTTAGTTAATTTGTTTAGCTTTCTTTCCTTATAAATAACGCGTCCATGAACGCTGTAAAAAGTTAATCTCTGGTAATGTAATTTGAAGTTGTTGTATTTCCCCACTGCACTTTTACGTTGCTGTTTAATATATGAGAAGACTGGTTTAAACTTAAGCTTGTAGCTGTTCATTGAATCAGCTGAAGTGGTAGAGGGCCCCTGCTCACTAAAGCCTTGTACAGTTGTCCTTTAACTCTTGCATTACTTTTTTCCTGTTCATGTATATTAGTTGTACAGTTTTCATTTAAATGCTGCGTTTTATTTCATCATGTATATTAGTTGTACATAACAAAGCTTTTTTATTTCTGTTGATTTACATTTTCATTGCTGCTCTTTTATGGTTACAACTGATCAGTGTTTTCTGCAGGTTTTCTTAAGCAGCCCGGGGCAATTTTTCACCTTTTCTTTTTATAACTATTGGCATACGAGATCATCTTGTCTTTGTCGCTGACTCTTGTTTTCTGAAGTTTGATTTCCAGTACTGTCATTTCCTTAAGTTGTACATTTATTTTCTGCTCTTAGATATCATGCTATTCATTTGTTAACGGTTTCTTTCTATAATCAAATAACTTTATTAGGAACCAGAATATCACTCATTATAGCTTGATTTAGTTTGCTTTAGATCTCACATTGCTTGACTTGTTCATGATTGTTTCTCACAGGGTAAATTAAGCTGAAAGGCAAAAGGTCAAGAGAGTTAAAGTAGTGTGATTAGTTTCTTCTATGCGGTTTAACTTCTTTTAGATTTCACATTGCTTAACATTTCATGATATCTTTTCACAACGAAGATTGAGTTGAAGAGTTGAAATAGTGTGGATTAGTTGTTCTTACTTTTGAATTTAGTGTAGATTTCACTTTCATTTTCATTCAGCAACAAAGATACTGAGCCGATGTCATTAGTTCATTGTTTGATGTCTTTATTTCTTTTTAAGAATTGATTTCATTGCAGTTATTTTAAAGCTTTCTTTCTTTTAAGTTTTGAAAAACCACTTAGAGATCACCATAATCATCCATATTTCACTTGCTTTATCACCTTTTCATCATCTCACATTAGGGAAAGATAATCCAAAAACAAACTTAAAAAAAACTAAAAACGACAAAAGACTAAGGAAATGGTTATCTAGTACATATAGTACACTTCACTTCGTCAGTTTACGAACCCCGGGTTGACATTATAAATAGCAATTTAGATCACACTAAATTGACCAAACATTTTGGCGCCGTTGCCGGGGAAGTGAAATTAGCTAGCCAATTTCTAAAAAAAAACAAGAAAATTTCAAGGAAGGAAAATTGATAACCTCTCGAAGTATGCTCTCCTCTTGCACTTAGTGTGATCTGGAGGATCAGAAAAGAGAAAGTTATCTTCTTGCACCTAGAGTGACCTGGAAGATCAGAAAAGGAATTATTACCCCGACTTGAAGAAAAAATAAAAATGACATGCATAGAGCAAGAGATTCTAGGGGAAGGTTTTTAGCTAGAGCCAAGAGTTCGATTTTTACAAGTCCATCTACTTCAAGGAACAGACAAGAGACACCTCCATCATCTCCAACTTACACTCCTAGCCCTAGGATTCCTGGAATTCAAGAGGCAGGAGTCGACTCTCCCACACCTTCCATCGAATCTGAATTAGAAAGAGATCCTTTCCTTCCTTCTACAGAGAGACAAATTGTAATTGAAGAAGTAGAATCACCTGAGGAAGAAGAGGGAGAAATTCCTTCTCGTTCACCCTTAGTAGAAGAACCAGAAGACTCTGAAGTCTCCAGGGAAACTACCATGACAGAGGAAGGAGCAACTGGATTTGGTAGAGGTAGAGGTAGAGGAGGAGGAGGAAATAATGGAGGAGGTAGAGGTAACATTGGGGGAAATAGGGATGGAGATAACTCATTCGGATTTCCTATAGTCGATGAGGACTCCCGAGCCACAATGAAAAACTTCTCACCATCTGTCCTCCCAAACTTCCATGGGTTAAGGAATGAGGACCTTGAAACATTTCTATTTGAGTTTGAAGTCGTGTGTCGAACTTATGATTATCTGGAAGACTCCCAAAAACTCAAACTGTTTCCTTCAACATTGAAAGGAGCAGCCTTGAAATGGTTCATGGGATTACTCAATCAATCCATTAGGACTTGGAATGATATGAAACAAACATTTTTGGATAGGTACCTGGACTATTGTATGCCCACCAATCACAAGGATGAGGTATTCAAAATGGTGCAAAAAGAAGATGAAAAATTGGAGGATTTACTTGAAAGATTTCAATACAACCTGAAAAGAGCAAAAATGAGCAACTTAGATGAGGAGACCTTGAAAGCCCTTCTATTAAAATCCATTAGAGATGAATGGATAGATATTTTGAACATGATGGGAAAAGGAGACATATCTCAACTTCCACTTCATGATATAGCAGAGCTATGTGTCCATCTCTCAAGGGGGAAATCTAAAACTCAAAAAGGGCCTAGAGATCCTTCTCTCATCAGAGCAAACAAATCTGCAACTGGATCAGTAAGTAGGGCTGAGATTGGCAACATGCTTGATGAATTCAAAACTGACATCTTAGGGAGTCTTAGTGAGCAACTAGACACCCTTAAGATTCACAATAAGCAGAAAGCAGAAGCTGAGGCTTTGGCCATCTTTTGCCCAAAGTGTGGGAAGAAACATGCTCTAAGGGAATGTCCCTTGGATGCAAAAGTTGTAGAAACATGTGTAATTTGTTCAGAGAATCATGAGACCAAGGATTGTCCTTCAATTCCTAGGCTCAAAGCTGTCTTTCAAGAAGATCCAAATACAATCGAATCTCTCTGTTTTGTTGCAAGGAGACCTTGGCAGGGGCAACAAAATCAAGGGTTTAGCAATCAACCCCCACCAAATTGGAATCCTTGGCAACAACCTTGGTCCCAACCTCAAAATCCTTTTCAATCATGGGTACAAGGTATGCAAAATCCTTATGGGAGATTTGCTCAATTTTATCAATATCCCCCATCTTTTCAAAACCAACAAGCTCCACAACTTCCAAATCAAAATCCACAACTATCATTGCCATTTCCACAACAACAACAACCTTCTCAACAGAATCCAAATTCTCAACTCTTGCTTCCATTCCAACAAAAGTCAAATCAACTTCCTTCTCAGCCATTGCCAAACCCCAATAACAAAAACCCTCAAAATGCTTACATGATGGAAGGTCAACAATTTCTTACCTATATGATTGTTCCTCTCAATGATGTACAACTCAGATTAGGTAGAGTCCTAGATAAGCCTTCTATAAATCAAAAGCAAAGCATTTTTGAGGAAGATTCTCTTGAAGCCAATAAGGGTTCTGAAGCATCTCTTCAAAACCCAAACACTCAAAAAGAAAAAGAAAAAGAGTTAACCCCCACAACTCCCTTAGTTGAGCAACCTGCATCTTTATCCACACCTCCTTTTCCTGAAAGATTACAAATTGACAAAGGAGTGGAAAAACAAATTTGGTTGCCTGAATATAGTTTTCTAGATGAATTGAAGAATGTCTGTATCAAGATTCCCTTGTTACAAGCCATTAAAGAGATTCTTATTCTAGCAAAAACAATAAAGGAGTTGAGTCTTAAAAGACCAGGAAGGAAACCAAGAGATACAAGAAGAATCCACCTGGTAGGGAAAATTGCAGATATCATGATGGGAAAAATTACTATGCAAAAATATGTAGATCCTGGTAGTCCAATTGTCAAAACACATATCAATGGGGTAGAAATACCAAATACTTTGATTGATTTACGGGCTGCTATCAACATCATGAGTAGACAGACTATGGAACAGCTAAAACTTCCTAATCTTCTTTTTACACCTACTTTACTGCAACTTGCAGATCAATCAATTATCAAACCAGATGGTGTATTAGAAGACATTCCAGACTCCTTAGACTCTTGGGAATATCCAGTCGATTTCATGATTTTAACTCCCAAGAGTAATCTAGGAGGACATCCTCTTATCTTAGGAAGACCTTGGCTAGCCACAGCTGATGCTTTCATAAGTTGTAGGTCTGGGGATATGTATATTTCTGATGGTAATTCGACAAAGAAGTTCAATCTGTATCCTCCAGCAAAAGCAATTACAGAAATAGGAGATAATGAGTGGGTTGATGATGAAGATACTATACAACCTGTCTTTACCATTTCTGAGATCAGTGAAGATAGTCAAATTCTGAACACATTAGAAAACTTTGAACCATCTTCAGAATATGACCACACACAATTTCAGTTGGATTCTGACATTGAGTATCTATCATCTAGACAAATGTCTCTTTTCTCTATGGAAGAGTTTGGTAGTTCTGCCATTGATATTTTTCCAGGAAAAACATTGAATATCAACAAAAACTTGGAAAAATCACAACATGAGGAGCTAACCAAAATCTTGCAAAAACATTCTACTGCATTTGCACGGGAGTATACCGATATGAAAGGTATTGACCCTAAGACTTGCATTCATCACATCTACATTGAGGAAAACAGTAAACCAATTAGACAACCTCAAAGAAGGATGAATCCAAACCTTAGGGAGATAGTGAAAGAAGAGCTCCAAAAGTTACTTAATGTAAACTTCATTTACCCCATTTCAGATAGCCGATGGGTTTCTCCTTTGGTTATAGTACCTAAAAAGAATGTTAAATGGAGGGTTTGCATTGATTACAGAGAATTAAACAAAGCAACTTGGAAGGATCACTTTCCTTTACCCTTTATTGATCAGGTATTAGATACTTTAGCAGGCAAAAAGTATTTCTCATTTTTGGATGGTTTTAGTGGTTACAATCAGATTCAGGTAGCACCTGAAGATCAGGACAAGACCACATTTACTTGTCCATGGGGAACTTTTGCTTACCGAGTACTTCCTTTTGGATTATGTAATGCACCCGCAACATTTCAAAGGGCAGTACTAGGAATCTTTTTTGATCTAATTCATGATTGTGTAGAGGTTTATATGGATGATTTTACAGTTTATGGTAATTCATTTGAAGAGCCATTAGAGAATTTGGAAAAAGTCCTTATAAGATGTAAAGAAACAAACCTTTCATTAAGTCATGAGAAATGCTTTATGATGTTTACTGAAGGGATTGTTTTAGGACATCATATTTCAGGAGATGGGATTAAAGTTGATAGATCAAAAGTTGAAGTCATCTCCAAGTTGCCTATTCCAAACTGTCAAAAAGATGTTAGAAGTTTTCTTGGATTTACTGGATATTATAGAAGATTTATTGAAAACTTCACCAAAATAGCATCTCCACTCTTCAAATTACTTACAAAAGACTGTGAATTCAAGTGGGATCCTGATTGTCAATCTGCATTTGAAACTTTGAAAACAAGAATATCTGAAGCACCCACTTTGAGAGGACCAAATTGGAAACTTCCTTTCCATATCTCTACAGATGCTTCAGATACAGCTCTAGGAGCTGTGTTGGGTCAAAATGATTTAGTTCCTTATGTCATTTACTACACCAGTAAAAATTTTACTCCTACTGAGTTAAATTATACTGTGACTGAAAAAGAGTTCTTAGTTGTTGTTCATGCAATCAACAAGTTTAGACATTATATAACAGGCTATGAAACTTTTGTCCATACTGATCATTCTGCAATTAGATATCTCATGAAAAAACCTGTTACTAATGGCAGAGTTACAAGATGGATTTTACTTTTACAAGAATTTAATATTACTGTGTTAGATAGACCAGGAAAACAAAATACAGTAGTTGATTTCTTGTCTAGAATCCAAAATACTAACGAAGATTCTCCTGTAGAGGATAAGTTTCCAGATGAATATTTGTTTGCAGTAACTACTAAAACTCCTCGGTATGCAGATATTGCTAACTATTTGGTTACAGGGAAGCTACCTCCACACTTATTTCCTAATGAGAAAAGGAAAATTATTCAGGAGAGTTCAAATTATTCATGGATTTCTAATGAATTGTTTAAAACAGGGCTAGATTGTGTGATCAGAAGATGTGTTCGGGAAGATGAAATGCCTGACATCCTCAAGGCATGTCATGATGAACCATGCGGTGGACACTTTGCTGACAAGAGGACGGCCTATAAAATCCTTTCTTTAGGATATTATTGGCCTTCTCTCTTTAAAGATACAAAACAATATGTCAGGAGGTGTGACAGCTGCCAAAGAGTTGGGAGACCAACTCTTTCAAATGAAATGCCATTACAGCCACAGGTACTCATCGAACCCTTTGAAAAATGGGCTTTAGATTTCATTGGACCCATTAATCCACCATCTAGACAAAAGAAATATATATTGGTTTGCACTGATTATGTCACTAAATGGGTAGAAGCCAAGGCATTGCCTTCTGCCACTGAAAATTCAGTTGTTCAATTTCTTTTTGAGGATATTTTTACTCGTTTTGGTGTCCCAAGAGAGATTGTGACAGATCAGGGAAGTCAATTTACATCTAACTTGATGGAGAAGCTGATGGAAGAATACAAAATCAAGCATAGAAAATCTACTCCGTACCATCCGCAAGCAAATGGCCAAGTGGAGTCTACAAACAAAGTCCTTGAGAACATCATCACCAAAATTGTTCATCTACATAGAAGAGATTGGGCAGAAAGGCTTCCTTAAGCCTTATGGGCCTACAGAACTACATGGAGGAACACAACAGGACATTCTCCCTATGAACTTGTTTATGGGAAAGAAGTTCTGCTCCCCATTGAGTTTCAAGTCAAGACTTTCAAGATGGCAGTTCAGTTGGGGATGAATCTATCAGAAGCCCAAAAGCACAGAATGGAGCAGTTGAATGAGCTAAATGAAATAAGACAAGATGCAATTTTAAGGACTGATCTAGTTCAGCACCAAAGAACTAAGTTGCATGACAGATATATCAAAGAGAAAAAGTTTCAAAAGGGAGATTGGGCATTACTGTTTGATTCCAAGTTTAAAGACTTCAAAGGAAAATTTCAGACTCATTGGCTTGGACCATATGAGATTGACGAAGTCTTTAGCAATGGAGCAGTTCGAGTCAAGACCATTGATGAGTTTCAAAATCCTCTCATTGTGAATGGCCACCGATTGAAAATTTATCATAAGCCACCCTCAAAAGAGAAATTTGTCAAAATGTTTCAAGAAAATTCTGCAATGAGGCTGGTGGAGAGGAATCCTTCTCCTCCATCAGCCTAGTCTTTGTTTCTTTCAGTTAAAATAAAAAATAAAAAAAATCTTTTGTATAAGCCTGAAAACCAATCATAGATTGGCAATCTTATACAGAAAATGTAGAGTGAAAATCAGGGGCACCTGACACTCTATATTTTCCAAAAAAAAAAAATATCTCTCTCTTTCCATCTTCACTCCACCTCATTTGCCATTTCAGTTCATCCATCTCATTTTCATCTCCATCTTCACTCCACTTCATTTCCATCTCATTCCACTCATTTCATTTCATTCCATCAATAAAAGCCCCTCTCAGGACTATTTTATTTAGTTAGTTCTTCTCTAACTATCTTTGTGCAGTTAAAGGGGTGTTGTCTTAGTTTCCGCAGTTGGAAACCGTTTCCGCAGCCAGAACCAGTTTCCGCAGCAAGAAACGATTTCCGCAGCCAGCATCACTCTGTCTTTACAGCCGGCATCACTCTGTTTTCAAAAAAAATCACAGTCAAAGGTTAGTGTCATCATCACCAAGTGCAGCAAAGACATGGGGCATCTTCAAGATCAAAGAACAACAATGGGTTAGAAGCCTTAATCAAGAAATGATAAACTTCCAAAGGTATGATAAAAAATCTCTACCAAATAACAATTCAATGTCATTATTATGCATAGTTATTAAACCATGGCAAGTTCCACTAAATGCAATGATTTGATACGGCAAGCCCCATACCACTCCTCTTCCACGATGTCATTTCTAACGGTCCCATGATCATTCTAAATTTAAACTCGAGATGGACTGCTCTCCCATTTATTGGCCGTACTTTTGAGACGTGACCTACTGTACTACGGCTCTCCTTCACCATAATTCCCGCAGCCGTCTGCTGAGACGTGTGCGCAAGTCATCCGATCCAAAAGGACTCAGCCGTTATTCTGCCCATTTATCACTTCACCCCCGCATGCATTCGATGTTGAACTCGTTACTGTTGCTTACCCTTTACTCCCTTGGTACTCATACCATTCCCTGTTCTCCATTTCCACTGCATCCACTACAGCTTGCTCCAAACCCTGGCTACAGTCACCACATCCTGAACTTCAATTACGGCCACTCCAGTTACCCTAAGAATCCCGTAATCAGCCCATTTTTTTCCTGAACCTTCATACGCAGTAGAATTTTCAGTTGGAATTTAAAGTCGAGAATGGGAAAACTACTAAGAGCTGAACCGGAAGGACCAAAATACTAGGAGGGTTATCCTCAAACGAAGGAGTCGTTGAAGAAAGCAAGGTGGCTGAGATTCATTCAAAATTTCAGGGGCTATAACAAAGAAGTGACTAAAGCCTTTGCACGGTCCTTTAATGGACACGCAGTGGAAATAGGAGACTTAAAATTTACAGTGACCGAGGCCACAATAGCAGCTGCAACAAGTCTCCCACAAGAAGGTGAAAGGTGGTTCAAAAACAGAAGTGTGGACGATCAAGGATGGAGAATCATGCTCTAAAACCCAGGTATGGATACCTCTGTATTTACAAAAGGAATCCATGTGCATGCAATAAAAGAAGAATGGTCCACTCTGTTATTACTTATCCAGAAATTTATCACATGCGAGGGTCGTTTTGGTTCCATGTACATGTATCATGGCAGGCTAATGATGAATTTTATGGAAGGTTATACCCTTAATTTGCCTTATTTTCTATTATCAAGCTTGAAGAAAATGAGCTTTACTGTTCAAAAACACGTAGGCAATATTGAACCCCATCTTTACCATCACGGGTTCATAAAAATCCTTATTGAAGATCAGATGAAAAACACTAAGGATACTTGGGAAAAGTTTTTGACAAGAAACCACTTCCAAGAACTGACTGAAGCCTCTAGAAGCAGTTCCCCAAAAATTCCAAGGAAAAGTAGGAGGAAAGAAAAAAGCATTACAATCCAAGACTCCCCTACAATACAAATTCAAGAAACAGTCCAAAAAGGAACAGAAGATAGAGCTAGAAGTAAGGAACAGAAAAAGGAGAAAGGTAAAAGGACTATCCAAGAAATCTATCCATCCCCTGAGCAATCCATAGAAGAAGATTATCAACCTCTGTCAGAGAGATTAATAGATCTTCAAGCTGCTGCCATAACCAAGAAAAAGCAAAGAGGAAAACAGACTGCACAAGAAAAGAGTACTAGTTCATACCTAAGAAGGAGCACTAGGCTAAAAGGGAAGGGGAATAAAACCAAAGAAAAACAGTCTCACTTTATTGATTTAGATAAAGAGACACTTGAGAAATCTCCAACTCAGCCAAGCATTGAGCCAAGTCCTCCACGTGAGGAAAGCCCTTTTCGGCTGGAAAGAGAAAGCAGTCCTCCTTCACCAGAATTTGAGTTCAGGCCGAGAAAGACACCTGAAGTAGATCCTAATCAGCAAGAGGTATATAACTACCTAGAGTCCTTGGAACAATCAGCTGCAGGACCAAGCACCACCTTGCCACTTGATGCACAAGTACAGTCTTTAAAACAGGAAGTGTTTGAATTGGAAGTCCTAAATAGGCACATCAAACAGGAAAACGAAGCACTCAAAGAGCAGAGTAAGGTAGACAAGATTGTCCATGATAACACTATGCTCCATTTAGGACTGTGGCAAAAGAAGAACAGGAAGCTGAAGAAAAAGTGTAAAAAGTTGAGCAGGGCATTGATTAATCTTAAGTTCAAATGTCTAGTCAAGAAACCAAGGACCATTTTAGCATCAAAGAGAAAGAGAAGAGGGCTAGATGTTCTTGCAGAAGCCTCAGAGCATATGGATTAAGGGAAAATAACTAAGTTTTGGTTGCATGAGGACATGCAACACCTTCAAAGTGGGGGTATGTTGAGCCTCGAACCTGCACCTTTCTATACACCCTCTCAGCCTTCTTTTTCCACTCATTTCATCCACCAAGTTGATTAAATCATTGTATTTTAGTTTAAAAAAGAGCTTTTGACATGGTTTTCTAACTACGCTGATGACTGTTGTTTGGTTTAGAATTTTGTTCAGACAGCTGCGGAAGCTTCTCAGTTTTCGCAGCCGACACAGGTTTCCGCAGCCGACACAGGTTTCCGCAGCCGACCCAGGTTTCTGCAGCCAGCACAGGATTCCGCAGCCGATTTGTCAAACACCATGCTACAGGTGTCCTCTGAGGAAACGAGCCACATGGGCAAGTTACAGGAGTCAAGGACATGGAACGCGTCCCTCCAGATCATCCAGCACGCCCATAAAAGTCCGCGGTCAAACAAGGGGCAAAGGATAGTCAACGGAAGTGTTCAGCGGTGGCACGGCTCTGCGTAGCTCTGCTTTTGAGCACGTGAAGCTACGTGGCACAATCCTTAGCCACGAAGACATCCTGGTAGCGTGAATCCAACAGCCATACCTCTCAGATTTAATAAACATGATGACAGTTACCTAGATCCGGGCTGAAGAGGATTTACGTGTCTCTGGCAGCGTGGTTAATAGCGTAGATTTAGTTAATTTGTTTAGATTTCTTTCCTTATAAATAACGCGTCCATGAACGTTGTAAAAAGTTAATCTCTGGTAATGTATTTCGAAGTTGTTGTATTTCCCCACTGCACTTTTACGTTGTTGTTTAATATATGAGAAGACTGGTTTAAACTTAAGCTTGTAGTTGTTCATTGAATCGGCTGAAGTGGTAGAGGGCCCCTACTCACTAAAGCCTTGTACAGTTGTCCTTTAACTCTTGCATTACTTTTTTCCTGTTCATGTATATTAGCTGTACAGTTGTCATTTAAATGCTGCGTTTTATTTCATCATGTATATTAGCTGTACATAACAAAGCTTTTTTATTTCTGTTGATTTACATTTTCATTGCTGCTCTTTTATGGTTACAACTGATCAGTGTTTTCTGCAGGTTTTCTTAGGTAGCCCGGGGCAATTTTTCACCTTTTCTTTTTATAACTATTGGCATACGAGATCATCTTGTCTTTGTCGCTGACTCTTGTTTTCTGAAGTTTGATTTCCAGTATTGTCATTTCCTTAAGTTGTACATTTATTTTCTGCTCTTAGATATCATGTTATTCATTTGTTAACGGTTTCTTTCTATAATCAAATAACTTTATTAGGAACCAGAATATCACTCATTATAGCTTGATTTAGTTTGCTTTAGATCTCACATTGCTTGACTTGTTCATGATTGTTTCTCACAGGGTAAATTAAGCTGAAAGGCAAAAGGTCAAGAGAGTTAAAGTAGTGTGATTAGTTTCTTCTATGCAGTTTAACTTCTTTTAGATTTCACATTGCTTAACATTTCATGATATCTTTTCACAAGGAAGATTGAGTTGAAGAGTTGAAATAGTGTGGATTAGTTGTTCTTACTTTTGAATTTAGTGTAGATTTCACTTTCATTTTCATTCAGCAACAAAGATACTGGGCCGATGTCATTAGTTCATTGTTTGATGTCTTTATTTCTTTTTAAGAATTGATTTCATTGCAGTTATTTTAAAGCTTTCTTTCTTTTAAGTTTTGAAAAACCACTTAGAGATCACCATAATCATCCATATTTCACTTGCTTTATCACCTTTTCATCATCTCACATTAGGGAAAGATAAATCCAAAAACAAACTTAAAAAAACTAAAAACGACAAAAGACTAAGGAAATGGTTATCTAGTACATATAGTACACTTCACTTCGTCAGTTTACGAACCCCGGGTTGACATTATAAATAGCAATTTAGATCACACTAAATTGACCAAACAGACCTGAAGTCTGGCATTTTGTTCAAAATGAGTATCATATGCCTACCACTCTTCCAACAGAACAAGACGAGAGGAAAGCCTACATTGCAAATGCAAAGGCCTTAAACTCCATCACTAGTGGAATCACTGATTCCGAGTTCACAAAAGTCATGAACTGTGATTCTGCCAAAGAAATGTGGGACAAGCTAGTTGGCTTATACGATGGAGACTCAAAAGTCAAGAAGACAAAGCTTCAAACTCACAGAAGAAAATTTGAAAGCCTGAGGATGGAAGATGAAGAAGATATTGCAGCATACCTCCTCCGAGTAACTCAAGTGGTCAACTCCCTTAAAGGATTGGATGAAAAAATTGAAGAAAGTATTGTTCAAAAAGTATTAAGATCTCTTCCAGACAGATTTGACTCTAAAATAAGCACCATAGAAGAAGCAAAGGATCTAGATACCCTCAAGATGGATGAACTCCATGGAATCCTCATTGCCTATGAGATGAGGAAAGGTGGCCCAAGCCCCAAAGACGCAGCATTCAAGGCTTCAAAGTTAAAGAAGGGGAAATAAAGGAATGACTGTAGTGATGAGTCCGATGTGGAATCCAAATTGGCTCAATTTGTACGAAAGCTGAAGAAAGGATCGAAGCTTAAAGGCAAGTACCCTATTATTTGTTTTAAGTGTGGAAAAATAGGTCATTATGTAGCAAAATGTCCACATAAACATGATAGTGACGATGAAGTAAATTCTAAAAGAATGGCACACAAAAAGAAAGGGTTCAATAAGGAGAACTTATTCTCTAAGCAAGATGAATCTGATGAGGATGAGTTTATGGTCATCAAAAGGAAATCGGATGAGGAAAGTGGCCATGATGAAAGCCAAGAAACATTATTCATGGCATTCACAAATGATGATGACTCAGGGCTAGAAGGAAATGTAGATGAATTTTTAATTAGTGCCATTGAAGAAAATGAAAAACTACATAATAAAATCATCTCTCTCAAGGTGGAAAATGAGGAAACAAGAAGGAGAGAAGATCTCCTGGAAGCAAAGCTAAAACAAAAAGAAGAGACTTGCGAAGAACGTGAGGCCAAAATAGTGTCTCTGAGGAAGGAGTTGGAGCAAATTAAAAAGGGTTGTAAAAGCTCTCAAATACTTGAGACTATTCTAAAAGGCTAAAAACCCCAACATGACAAGTCTGGAATAGGTTTCAAAGGAGAATCCTCAAGCACTAAGAATAGTGCGAAAAGCTATGCCGATGCACTTTCCTACAATCCAAAAGAAGAAAAAGTATGTTATCAAAAGCCCATCCCAGATCCGAAGAATGAAGAGAGAATTACTCCAAAGAAGAATGTGGAGTCGAATCATGGATACTACAGCAAATACAAACCTGTACTCCACCAAGGGCCCATCTCAAATCCAGAGAATGAGGCAGGAGTAATTCCTAGGAAGAAAATCGACTCAAACCGTGGCTACTTCAACAGGTACAAAACCATCTTTCTTGGACATTGTTTTCACTGTAAAAACTTTGGTCATCAAGCCAGACATTGCATGGCCCGCAGAAGTGAAATGCCTAATCTAAAGGACCGAATAATCAATTCATATGCCCCCAAAAGGCAGGGACAAATCAAAACCTTCAATTCATTTGATCCCTTGACCAAATTCGATCTGATTTTCTCATTCTGCTACAATAATGGACACTATGAACAAAACTGCCCACTCAAAGGAAGAAAGACGAGTAGTAAGAATTCCAACATGGATAAATGCGACCTGGCTCTATATGCTCAAAATAATGGAAATCATTGGTTTGTGGATAGCGGGTGTTCCAGACACATGACAGGAGACAAAAGGAAGTTTGTCTCATTGAGCAAAAAGGAAGGAAATGTGTCTTTTGGAAGTGGATCTGCCAGAATTGCGGGAAAAGGAACTGTTACTCTGATCAACAGAAAAGGAAAAGCTCAAGATGCTCTGCTAGTAGATGGGCTCAAACACAATCTCTTGAGTGTCAGCCAAATCTGTGATCAAGGACATAAGGTTGTCTTCAGCACCAAAGACTGTGAAATAAGGAACTCTTCCTCAGGGGAACTTGTGGCGAAAGGGGTTAGAACACCAGACAACATTTACATTTTAAACAAGATTCAGGAAAATAAATGCTACCTGAGTCAGACAGATGAAATTTGGTTGTGGCACAAGCGACTTGGACATACAAGCTTCGAAAATCTGGTCAACATCAGCAATATTAGAGCTATACGAGACATCCCAAGGTTTTTCAAACCAAATCAAGGAGTATGTGGTCCATGTTAACATGGAAAGAAAACCAGAACCAACCACAAGACAAAGGAACTCTCTACATCAAAGCCCTTGGAGATCATCCATGCTGATCTATGTGGACCAACTAGAAATCAGGCACTCCAAGGAGAAAGGTACTTTGTGTTATTTGTTGATGACTATACTAGAATGATGTGGATATATTTTATAAAGTATAAATCTGAAACTTTTGAATGTTTTCAGAATCTAAAAGCCATTGTAGAAAATGAAAAAGATTCAAAAATTAAGTGTATCAGAACAGACAGAGGGGGAGAATTCACATCAAACGAGTTTAGTAAGTTCTGTAATGTTCACGGAATTAAAATGGAATTCTCTGCTGCCAAAACACCTCAGCAAAATGGGGTAGTTGAAAGAAGAAACCGAACAATCCAAGAAATGGAAAGAACAATGTTACTAGCAGCAGACTTGCAGCCAAAATTCTGGAGAGAAGCAGTAGGGACAACTGTCTATACATTAAATCGAACTCAATTGAGACCAAACTGTGAAAAAACACCTTATGAGTTATGGAAAGGAAGACCAACTTCAGTAAAGTACTTCAAGATCTTTGGAAGCAAGTGCTTCATAAAAATCAATGATGGCTCACTAGGAAAGTTTGATTCTCGGGTTGATGAAGGGATATTTCTTGGATACTCTACACGGAGCAAGGCTTACAAGTGCTACAATTTTCGACTAAAGAAAATAGTGGAAAGCATTGATGTAAAGATTGATGAAGGACTTCTAGAAAAAGAAATTGAAGAATATGAAGATGATCTTTTCATTGAAGAAGAAGGACCTAAAGAAGAAGAACTTGAAGAAGAAGAAATAGATGAGGAAGAAGAAGAGGAGAAAGAACCACCTCATACCCCTTCAAAGATGAAGTTTATCCAGAAATATCATCCAAAAGAGCATATTATTGGGAATAGAGATGAAGGGAATCAAACCCGAAGAAGGGCGACCATTACACCAAAGAGAAATGTTATTGCTCTTCTATCTATGACAGAACCAGAAACATTTGCAGAAGCAAGTAAGGATCCTCATTGGGTAAAATCCATGGAAGAAGAAATGTCCCAAATTGAGAAGAACAAGACATGGGAGTTGGTACCTCGTCCAAAGGACAAAAACATAATAGGAACCAAATGGGTGTTCAAAAATAAAATGAATGAGGAAGGACAGGTTATCATAAACAAGGCAAGGCTTGCCTGCAAAGGCTATTCACAAAGTGAAGGAATTGACTTTGAAGAGACATTTGCACCAGTAGCCCGTATGGAAGCTATCAGGATGTTCTTGGCTTTTGCTTGCTCAAAAGGATTCAAAATCTATCAAATGGACGTGAAATCAGCATTTCTAAATGGGGAACTCAAAGAAGAAGTCTACATGGAGCAGCCAAAAGGGTTTGATCTAATAGAAGGAAAGGACTTAGTCTGTAAGTTGAAAAAAGCTTTATATGGGTTGAAACAAGCTCCTAGAGCTTGGTATGCAAGATTGGATCACTACCTACAACAACAAGGCTTCAAAAAGGGAGTGGCTAGAAGTAATCTATACATAAAGACAGATGAAGGTAAGTTACTAGTTGCTCTTGTTTATGTCGATGATATGATTTTTGCTAGTAATAATGATGAAATGAGCCATGAATTTTCTCAAAGCATGTCAAAAGAGTTTGAGATGTCAATGATAGGAGAGTTGTCCCACTTCCTTGGACTTCAAGTATCTCAAACCATAGCAGAAATGTGTACATCTCAAACCAAATACCTAAAAGATATGCTCAAAAAATATGGAATGGAGGACTGTGCACCCATGAGCACACCTATGACCACAAACTGCAAACTGAGCAAAGATGATGACTCCCCTCTAGTAGATGCAACTCATTACAGGTCAATGATTGGAGCCCTTCTATACTTAACAGCTACAAGACCAGACATAATGCAGGCAGTAGGAATGGTGGGAAGATTTCAATCTGCTCCCAAACAATCCCACTTATTAGCTGTAAAAAGAATTCTCAGATACCTGAAAGGAACTTCTGATTTCAGTCTTTGGTACCCAAAGAGCTCAACACTGACTGTAACTGCATACACCAATGTTGATTGGGCTGGAAGTATAGATGATCAGAAAAGTACTAGTGGAAATGCGTTCTTCCTAGGAGACTGTTTAGTATCCTGGCTCAGCAAAAAATAGTCATCCATATCATTATCCACAGCCGAAGCCGAGTATATTGCTGCAGCAGACTATTGTACTCAGATACTATGGATGAAGGAAGCTCTAAAAGATGTCGACATATGTACAGATCAACCAATTACCGTCTATTGTGACAACATAAGTGCTATCAGTCTCAGCAAAAATCCAGTGATGCACTCAAGAACCAAACACATACCAATCAAGTATCATTTCCTCCACGAGCAAGTAGTTTAACAAAACATCATCCTGGAGTATATCAGTACTAAGGAGCAGATAGCTGATATTTTCACAAAACCTCTTCCTCGAGAAGCATTCGAACATCTGCGTCAAAAGATGGGGGTTATTTCTTTATCATCACTCAAGTTCATTCATAAAGGTGTAGCAGGACAGGGGGAGCAGTTAGACAGGGGGAGTCCATATGCATTCATTTTCCATTGATGTCAAAGGCGGACAACAAACGAATATTTCCATCAATAAAAAAGGGGGAGATTGTTGGACACAGATTGTCATTGATGTCAATATGGCAATACTCAAAGAGCAAAAGGAGCCAAGACGAGCAGAACAGAGGACGCAGACAGCCATCACAACAACAGAGGAACAAGCAGAGCTATAAGGAAGCAAACAGAGCCATCAGAGGAGCGATGGGTGCATTTATATTATCGAGAGCTATCGGGCCCCAAAAGAATTATATGCATGAAGATACAGGCAAAGGAGCATATATTATACATAGGCTTAACACTATCGGAGGCGGAAGACTTGGCTCTAGGGAAAATACACTATCGGAGGTGGATTGCGGACTTGAAACTCTATACATGTGAGTGTTGAGTTGTATCGAGTCCGGCACATCGCATCGCTATGAGGGGTCTACGTTAACGTTGAGCCCTGACCCTGTGCGACTTTCGATTGCTGATAGCGAGTATCGCATCGGCACTTCGGAAGTGGGAGCTACAATATGTCAAGCGGTCCATTGCGATCACCGATAGCGATATCACATCGGACCTCCACTAGGGGCAACTCCCGATTGCGATGCATATCCACGCGGACCCACCGCACATTACAAATATGACTTAATCTATGATCGCATCTATCGCATATTGCAAGCCGTAAAGCCTTGCCACATTGGAAGCGCCGACTGCGATAGGCTATGGACCCGACAGGCATATTAACTATGGTTTAATACCATATCGCATCTTGTCCATCGGAGCAGTGGAGGATCAGCCATCAGCCGTCAGCGGAGTCATGGGTCCAATATATAAAGGACCCCCGGGAGTCATACAGGAATATGTGCGATTGTAATATTTCCTGAAGTCCGCCTTTTAGTCTGTTTGACTGTTTTTTCCTCATATTCTCTGTGTAATGGAATTTCTGGCTTGCATGGGGTGTTTTAAGCCGAAAGGCTTATGATGGTTGTTTTGACAGTTCAAAAGGTTGAATGTCAGTGAAAAGGGGTGAATCATGGCAATTATGATTGCGATCGGGACAAAACATCTCCGTTTAATTGAAATAACTCTGTGTATGCTGCAATCATTGCCAAAAGGAGCACTGTTACGGTAAACCGGGAGGATGTGTTCTCCGTGGATCGTTTGGACCAGTCTAATGAATCTATGTATCCCCAGAAAGTCAGTGAACTTGCATAGCGCAGAGGAAGCTGCAACGACCGAGGAGGAAGCCTAAGAGGCGGTGTAAGCAGAAACGAATGGACAGAGGCATGGGAATGTATAAAATAGTAAAAACAGAGAACTGTTTGTGCTGTTGGTGTGGTGAAGAACCAGAGTGAGAGGTAGCAGAAGTAGCAGAGGTAGCAGAAGCAGCAGAGGTAGCAGAGGTAGGAGAGTAGGAGTGAAGGAGAACCTCAGCAGAATAGAGATCAACAACATACCTGTTTATACCAAGTTTGGGTTGGAGCCCAAGAGGTTGGAGCCTCAGAATTGAACAAGACTGACATCCTTAGGGGTTGGTGCTCCTAAGTGCAGAACCATTGCAAAACAGAGTTGGTGCTCTAGAGGTTGGAGCCTCACTAAAGTCCAAGTTGGAGCTTGGCAACTAATCACAACCAGATATATACTTATATTGTATTTACTTCATTGCACTGTTTTGTGTTAATAAAAGCATTAATTCAAGCTGTCGATTTCTGTGTTCTATATATATATATATATGCTTTTGGTAATAACTAGAACAATTAAAAAGAAATATTGATTCACCCCTCCCAGTATTTCCAACAATAATACCATTTTCTAATGAAAAATCATAAAGTCTTAATGATGAAAAATATGTTTCATTGTCAAAAACAAGTGACGTAGGAACGTTGAACTTGGAAATGATGTTCTGCTACAGAAAGCTGATGACTTCCTAATCATTCACCTATTTTAGTAGAACTACCTCTATCCACCACGTGAAATAATCTGTAGCGGTTAGAATATAGCGGTGTTGCTTTGACGAGTGCGGGAAAATTTCCCCAATGATATCCAAGCCCCACTGTTGAAAAGGTTCTTCCACTGCAACTGGTTGCAGCAGAGTTGCTGACTTCTTATTTATGTCGGCACACATTTGACAAATCAGACACTTGTAGGCATAAGCCTGAGAATCTTTAAATAATGTAGACTAGTAAAAGTCAACCCACATAACCTTATTTGTTGTAGTGTTGCCTACGAAGTTCCCCTTGGCTGGTCCATCGTGGAGATCATCGAATACATTTTCTGAATCGTGCGCCTCTAAACACTTGAGTGGTACTCCATTGTGGTGCTTTCTTAATAGCACCCTATGCACCAATTGATATAATAATGTTTTAAGTCGGAGTGCTCTCTTCTGTCATGTGGAAAAGTGAGAGGGCACTGTGCCATGCTCAAGGTATTGGCGCAAATCTATGTACCAAGAGTTTATGTCTGTAGTGGGGGAGGCTCGCTCAATGTTATACATTTCAATCTCTTGCTCCCATATTGCGAGCTCTTACTCTTCTTGTTTCGTGTTTATTACTTCTGCTGCTAATTGTTAAAGACCATGACCCTTGATTGTGTGAACTGGCTTGATGTCTAGATCATAATCTTGTAACCTGGTCATCCAGTTCACCCTCCTTTCACCTAGCTCTTGTTGAACAAGCAGTGACCTGACTATTGGGTGTGGAATAAAGATAACACAACAGTCTGAAGTGCTTTACCACCATGTACACTGCATAAACATGTTTGTCCACAGCGGGGTAATTGAGCTATGGTCCTTGCAGACTTGAGCTCATGAAGGAGATGGTCATTCATTCTTCAACTCATCCTTCTGAGTAAGTGTTAGCTCTGCTACAACTTCAGCAAGTGAAGGTCAAATTCGGGTCTGTGTGTGTGTTGTCAGTGCTCAAAGAAATCTTGGAGCAGTCTTCTCCTCCTTCCTTCTTCATATTTTCCTCATGCTCTCCCAGCCCCGCCATCTTTATTTTTCTTCTGAAACCTCTCTGTTCCACGTTTAAACACTTCATTTCACCTCTTCATCGCTGCGAGAGCTAATGATCTTTCGGCCCCCGAGTGCTACTTCTCAATCGCCATGTAACCACAGTAATACAACTACGCGCCTACCCCACTATCCCTCTGTCCTTCGTTAAATCCCCATCGTTGATCACGCTGATCTAACGGTCTCCATGTTTCCCGCCCACACATTAAACTTTGTGCACTTCCCTGTCTCCTGGACGTCCATCGCGCAATCGGATGGTAGTCGCAAGCCCCGATCGCGCGACTTGCGCGCGCATTAACCCGCGGGGGCAGCGGTTTCCATCCACCATGCGTCTCAATCTCATTGGATCGCGAGGGGTTATAAGGATACCACCCTCTTCTGATAGGCAGTGCGGGGAATACCGCCTGCCCGTAAAACCGCTTGTCCCCTGGCCGTTAACTTCCGCGCGGCTTCTGCTCCCGATAACCATCCGATCGTCCATCCTTTGATCCGACAGTCCATTTTTACCTGTCCACTAATTCCCGATAACCCTCATCGTGCGTTCTCCACCGTTGATTTATATGATCCGACGGCTCACGATGCACTCCACCCGCTTCTCCCGATAGCCCTTGCAATTCATCCTCTGTCGTTCATCTGTGGATCCGACGACCATTAATTGTTCTCGTTTTGTGCCCACCTCCGCCATACTGTCTTAACTCCGTTGACTGTCTTGAGCTCCCGAGGGACAACAACGATCAGCTACCCTGTACCTGCACAGTAATATCTCAGCAACCGCATTTAACAAGCAGCATGGCCGAGGAAGAAAAGTACAGGAAAGAGCAGTTAAAAGCATTTATCAGGCATGGAATTTCATCCATAATTTACTCCAGCTGCCCGAGAAGGACATCAGAATATCAGAAAAGGTTGATTTTGTCCATTAAAGCTGTCAGATTTGTATCAGAGGCCCATATTAGATTGTAAATGTGGTTGGTGGTCCATTATGACCCCTCCACGCATAGCATACCAGATATTTTTGTAATCAACCTCCATATATACCCACAAAGAAGATGTAATGAGATTGATGAATGTTATTTTGATGTAAGGTTCAACTTCTGGAGACTGTAACTACTGTGATACCTACAGCGTCTGGTCTTCATTTTCAGCTAATGCAAGCTTCTTTTGTTGTTAATTTCTCACTTTCCACTTCTTCTTCTTTGTTCCAGGCTGTGTCTGTATGCATTTTTCATGTACTCTTGGTGTTTAGCATTAGAGGGGCTGTCATCCCACCTCTGTGTTAGAATCTAGTATGTATCATTGAATTTGTATGCAGGTTTCTGTTGTTTTAATGCTAGAGAGCTGTCATCCTGTCTGTGCATTAGGAGATAGATTTACAGACCTTTTAACTGGTTGCAGCTGGCCATCACAGGGTCCTGCGCATCTGCTGGTGTGATCAGTATTCTCCATCTTCACCTATTCCTCAAACTGTGAGTAATTTGTGGTCTAAATCCTTGTAGTTTGGGGGTGTTCACCCATGTCTAGGGTTAAGCACAGTAGAAGTGGTTATCTGGCTTGAATATGCAGCATTTCTTTCATTCATCCACCATTTTTCCAACATTTTGTTGAGTTTGTAATGTTCCCGAGCATCTCTGATATACAACCTAGGAGAGTTTCTTGGGGTGATAACATTAATTGGCGTCGTTGCTGGGGAGAGGAGAATTGAAGCTCATCTTCCCTGGGAGAATAACACAGTTCCAAGCTTTGATGATAGACAAGGTTTGGACACATATTTTGGTTGCAATCATCTATCCGGCGACTCCATTGGAGGAAGACCATCATTTGGCGACTCCACATTGAAGTTCTGGCGCAGCTAGTGAAGCATGCTCGGAGAAATCCTTAGAAACCATCAGTTGAATCAATGCATGACCCTGAGAAGATCGTTAAGTAGAAGAAAATATCGCAGTAAGGAGCACCAGGATCAGGTAAGCCTTAAAAGTTCCATGTATCTCTATTAGTGAATGTCACCTTCAGAGATTCATTTAGCTCCTTAGTCATTCATTTCCCTTTCAGATTCCAGTTCAAAGGAAAATCACCATGTTGTCCATCATATTCCTCCGTCTTTGTCATTCTTTTCATTGATTCATATCACTCAGCCCACCAGTATCCTTTCATACACCTCAGTCATGGCAGGCCAGCAAGCCCTCACAAAGATAGAAAGAATAGTTGCTGCTAGGTATGGACCCCTGGTCTTGCCTGTCCCTTTGAATGCTATGCCTGCAGGAGATTATCAAGAATTTATGCCAAAGTTTACTGGTGCAGAAGGAGTAACAGCTGAAGAGCATTTAGAGGCATTTTATAGTTATGCTGATAACCTAGATATCAATGAAGAGGATGTCTGGATGAGGGTTTTTTTCCAAAGCCTAGATGGGGAGGCTAGAAAATGGTTTAGAAATTTACCCCCTAGGTCTATTGCAGACATTGAGGCCTTAGATGATGTGTTTTTAAAGCACTGGGGAAATAATAAAGATCTGCTCTTTTATCATGATGAATTTGGGAACTTGCAGAGAGAAGATGGTGAGCTGCTGTCTGAATTTAACATCAGATTCAATCATATGTACAGCAGAATGCCAGCTGAAGTAAAACCTACCCCTACTTCTGCTATGATTACTTATGCCAATGCCTTCGATTCTCAGTTCTGCCTGCTGTTAAGAGAAAGAAGATGTGCTTCTTTGGCTGATATGCAAAATGCAGCCTTTGAAATAGAAGCAAACATAATTGCTACAGAGAGACTCGAAGGTGATGATGAAAGGAGAAGACAGGGAGGTGAGTCCTCATCATCCTCAGACCCTGAGATCGACAAATTGGCCAGGATGATTGAGTTATTAGCCTCTGAAGTTTCCATATTAAAAGCTGAGCAGTATTCTGAGGAAGCAGGAGCTCCTTGTTCCTTTATTCTTTCAAAGCCAAATCCATATAGAGGAACACAGGAGCATTTGCAGATTTTGCAAAGAAACAGAGATGCAAACGAAGATCAAAGGGTGAAGACCCTTTGTCAGAATATAGTCATGGAGGAAGAGCAGCCTAAAGAAGAGGAGAAGGTCCATGGTTTGGAAGTTGCCCCTTTCCTAACCAGAGTTGCCTATGAAGAAGCATTATCTATAGGCACTGCTCAACAATTTGTTGTAGCTGCAGAACAACAAGTTGACCAGCAGTGGCAGCCAGCAGCAGATCCCTTCATCCTCGAAGAATCTGAGCTTGAAGCCTGTCCATATTCCCATGATTATGCAGATCTACAAATTAGCCAGCCTGCTATCATCCCCAGCCCAGTAATCAAAGATGGAGAAGAAAGCTCCCCATCATCTTATGTTTCTCTGTTTGCTCAAATGACAATCCCTCAAAGTTGCTCCCTGAACACTAAGGCAGAACAAAATTCAATGCTCAAGGCTGAGACTGATCACCTTAGTTTTGATTTTCTGAAACCTACTCAGGTGGCCTCCACACAGCTTGAAAGGGCAGCTTGCTTGATGACAGAGGAAGAGGGTGCACAGTTTTGGAATCCCTCGTTGGATGAGGACTGTTCTAAGAAAGATGCAGGAGCAGTTGATATCTCTGTGTCCTCTACACAAGAACACATTGGTACATCATTCATATTAGTTGTGCAGACCTCAAATGACACAGAGAAGTACACAACAACCATGGTTATTCATCAGGTGTACAAAGGCTCCTGTAAACAACATCCAAGGAGGAGAATACACAGAGAGGGAATGAAATTTGATCCATATCTACTTATCAAGCACAAATGTCCTAAACTCTTTGAGGTAGATGATCAAATAAATCCTGCTTTGCAGCTCTATGATGAAGGGGCCGAGAGCAGGAGAATCAATTTTGGTGGCCCAACAAACGACAGTTTTTGAAGTTTTAAGTTTTCAATCCTTAATGATTATAATCATGTTCTTTTACAGGTTTTTAGTGTAGACCTAGTTTGACTCCATGCCCAATGGATGCTAGGCTCTCTTTTTAAGCTGTTTTGCATGAAGGCATTGGTCTGCAAGTTCTTGAGACCTCACAGGGAGGATCTCATCCCCAGAAGGAGCCAGTGTTAGCTCTGCTACAACTTCAGCAAGTGAAGTTCAAATTCAGGTCTATGTGTGTGTTGTCGGTGCTCAAAGAAAGCTTGGAGCAGTCTTCTCCTCCTTCCTTCTTCATATTTTCCTCATGCTCTCCCAGCCCCGCCATCTTTATTTTTCTTCTGAAACCTCTCTGTTCCACGTTTAAACACTTCATTTCACCTCTTCATCGCTGCGAGAGCTAATGATCTTTCGGCCCCCGAGCGCTACTTCTCAATCGCCATGTAACCGCAGTAATACAACTGCGCGCCTACCCCACTATCCCTTCGTCCTTCGTTAAATCCCCACCATTGATCACCCTGATCTAACGGTCTCCATGTTTCTCGCCCACACGTTAAACTTCGTGCGCTTCCCTGTCTTCTGGCTGTCCATCGCGCGATCGGACGGTAGTCGCAAGCCCCGATCGCGTGAATTGCTCACGCATTAACCCACTGGGGCGGCGGTTTCCGTCTGCCACACGTCGCAATCTCATTGGATTGTGAGGGGTTATAAGGATACCACCCTCTTCCGATAGGCGATGCGGGGAATACCGCCCGCCCGCAAAACCGCCTGTCCCCCGGCCGTTAACTTCCATGCGGCTTCTGCTCCTGATAACCGATCGTCCATCCTTTGATCCGACGGTCCACATTCACCCGTCCGCTAATTCCCGATAACCCTAATCGTGCGTTCTCCATCATTGATTTATATGATCCGAAATCCCATGATGCACTCCACCCGCTTCTCCCGATAGCCCCTACAATTCATCCTCTACCATTCATCTGTGGATCCGACAGCCGTTAATTGTTCTCGTTCTGTGCCCACCTCCGCCACACTGTCTTAACTCTGTTGACTATCTTAAGCTCCCAAGGGACAACAACAATCAGAAACCCTGTACCTGCACAGTAATATCTCAGCAGCCGCATTTAACAAGCAGCATGGCCGAGGAAGAAAAGTACAGGAAAGAGCAGTTAAAAGCATTTATCAGGCATGGAATTTCATCCATAATTTACTCCAGCTGCCCGAGAAGGACATCAGAATATCAGAAAAGGCTGATTTTGTCCATTAAAGTAGTCAGATTTGTATCAGAGGCCCATATTAGATTGTAAATGTGATTGGTGGTCCATTATGACCCCTCTACGCATAGCATAGCAAAGATTTTTGTAATCAACCTCCATATATACCCACAAAGAAGATGTAATGAGATTGATGAATGTTATTTTGATGTAAGGTTCAACTTCTGGAGACTGTAACTACTGCGATACCTACAGCGTCTGGTCTTCATTTTCAGCTAATGCAAGCTTCTTTTGTTGTTAATTGCTCACTTTCCACTTCTTCTTCTTTGTTCCAGGCTGTGTCTGTATGCATTTTTCATGTACTCTTGGTGTTTAGCATTAGAGGGGCTGTCATCCCACCTCTGTGTTAGAATCTAGCATGTATCATTGAAGTTGTATGTAGGTTTCTGTTGTTTTAATGCCAGAGAGCTGTCATCCTATCTGTGCATTAGGAGATAGATTTACAGACCTTTTAACTGGTTGCAGCTGGCCATCACAGGGTCCTGTGCATCTGCTGGTGTGATCAGTATTCTCCATCTTCACCTGTTCCTCAAACTGTGAGTAATTGGTGGTCTAGAGCCTTGTAGTATGGGGGTGTTCACCCATGTCTGGGGTTAAGCACAATAGAAGTGGTTATCTGGCTTGAATATGCAGCATTTCTTTCATTCATCCACCATTTTTCCAACATTTTGTTGAGTTTGTAATGTTCCCGAGCATCTCTGATATACAACCTAGGAGAGTTTCTTGGGGTGATAACAGTAAGTACGACAGCAAGAGAGGTATAAAAAGCAAAAGTATAAAGCAAGAAATCTTAACCAAAGTCTGGGTTGTACAATGTTAGTGCTTTTGCTATAGCCTGTTTGATACGGGTAAATGCATCCTTTTGCCTTTTGTCCCATTTGTAAAATGTGTCCTTTTTCACCATCTCCTGTATTGGTTTGACAATTTGGGCATAGTCAAAGATGAACTTGCAGAGGAAGTTGATCTTCCCCAAGAAAGATTGCTTGGCTTTCTTATTCATTGGAAAGGGAATCTGCGTGATAGTCTTGACCCTGTTTGGGTCTAACTTGATCCCACTTTTAGCAATGATGTGTCCCAAGAGATTACCCTCGAACAATGCAAATATACTCTTCTTGGCATTCAAGGATATCCCGCATTTGTGGCATCGCTCAAAAATCTTCTTCGAGTGGCGTAGGTGGTCTAATCTCTATTTGGAAAATGTTTTTACATCATCGAGATAGACCGCTACGCTCTGGCCAATGAGCCCGAGGAAGGCGTTGTCCATTGCACATTGGAATGTTGCACTAGCGTTGATTAGCCCAAACGACATTCGTCGAAACACAAACATGCCCCACTTCATTCTAAATGTAGTTTGTGGTCTATCAGACTTTGCTACCAGAACCTAGTTATATCCTAAATATCCGTCAAGCAAAGAAAATATTTCAGACCCCAATATTGTTTGCAGTATTTTCTCCATGGACGACATGGGGTAGTTATCCTTGTTCGAGGCGCAGTTGAGATTCTGAAAATCTACACATAGGCAGATCTCCTCGGACTTCTTCCTCATAGGAACCAAATTTGACACCCACGTCAAGTGTCGCACCCTATATATGATCCGAGCATCCAACAGTTTTCTCAACTCCTTCTGTATGAGAGGCTCAAGCATTGGATGAACTTTCCTTAGTTTCTATTGAAATGGCTTGGCCCCTTCCTTGATTGGTATTACATGTTGGATGATTCGTGTGTCATATGTTTTGAGTTCATCATATGTCCACGCGAAGACATCACAATACTACTTGAATAAGCGGATGAAGGCTTGTCGCTCTTATGGAATGCAACAAGTACTGATATTGACATATTTCAGATCCTTCACAATTCCCAAGTTGATTTTCTCGTGTGACAGAGTGGAACTGTGGGTCTTGGCATTGACGGGTCCCCGAAAGTGGTTCTACAGATCATACATATTTTCCAATGATACCACACCCTTGGGGATGAGGTTCCCTTTACTTGCATTAGCTGAATCTTGCAATGCCTTTTCATGCTCGTCCTTATTGATTGTTGTGTCTTTGAACACGTCAACATTCGCATAAAATATAGTATTTGTTGGTCGTCATAAAAAATGTGTAAGTTAGTGATATTATCCAAGACAAAAGGTTTATACAAAATTTTAATAGAGAAACCGTCCCTTAATGGTGACATCCTAGCAGTAGCGTTTTCCAAGGCATCCATAGCTGCATTACACATTCTTGGAACGAAAATAATATTAAAATCTTGGAAATGTGAGATGAGTCGCCATACCTCCTGTTGATAACTTTTAAGATGAGGTGACACATAATGTATGGTGTTACGTACCTGATGCACCACGATTTCTGAGTCACCTACCACTTTTAGAATGGAAACATTGAGGTTGATGGCCTTCTGTAAGCCCAAGATGAGTGCTTCGTACTCTGCAGTGTTATTCGTGCACTCGAATTCCAAGCGGCTAGAGATCAAATGTTTTCTCTGCAATGGGTCTATTAAAATGCAACCAGCTCCAGACCCCTCCTGCGTTTTGAATCCATTGAAATGCATAGTCCACATATCATATGTACAAGGACTGCTAACTGCACTAGTAGTAGTAGTACTACTACTACTAACTGTAAAAAGTTCATTATCACTAGTTGGACATGGAAAGAGATCCAACTGTGTGTCTAGTGGGACTAAGGATGGCTCTGCAAGATAACACCCCAGCTGAGTTTCCAGAAAGTAATTGCCAAATAATAATTCTGTGAAATCCATTGGCTCGTTGTGTTTGTTCAAGGGAGTAACTGTGTGCTTCATGTATCTCTCTGATTCTACCCGGATCTAATTGTTCTTGCCCCTATACGAAAGCCATAGGTGTGACCAGTCTGTGGAAAAGTACCCTTGAAGCTTGCTAGACCAGTCTCTGCTCAATAACACTCTATATGCTTCTGGAATGTCCACAATCACTGTGTTGATACATTGGTGGACTCGTCTGTTAGATGATAAAACAAATGATGACATCTATGAGTTCACCAATTTCTGTCCAGTTGAATAATCTGTGCATCTATCTTTTCCCATTTAGCATTGATTTTCTTGGCAACAAATAATGGCATGACATTCACTAATGCACCTGAATCAACCAAGCAATTGTGTACATTGAAATTGAAAATTTTGAACGTTAACAAGAATGGCAGGCAGAGTGTGTTTGCATCCATCATGAGTGCATTAAGTATAGATGCAAGAGTGTCAGGAGACTTACTAGATCCCTTGTTCGAAGAGGTAGCATTACCTATAGAGGTTTGCCCAAGTTCCCGTAGAAGGATGTCCCGCTGGTTCATGATCTTTGTGAGTTAGAACATGGAGATGTTTGCACAAAATTTCTTCATATAATCCACAATGTTATAATCCACAGCGGGAAGACTAACTGAGGTGTCCGATTATGGAACTTGGTTTGTGGTTTCCGAAGGGATGGTTCTGTCATTACTATTGTCAAGAACACTTTTCGTTGAGACTGCTTTCCCAGACTTGCTTTGAGTGTTCTGCACTGAGTTAGCCAGTGGATTGATTTTCCTTAACATGTTTTCTTTGAATTTTTGTTTCGACAACTTAATTATGGTGGTCGGCCCTTGGATTCTTAGGTTGTATTGGTTGTTTTGCTTCTGGGTCGGACCGTCACTCGGAGGCTGCTTATCGGCAGTACTCTTTTGGGTTGTGAGAACATAATTAAACATGTTCATTGCATGCCCAATACTTGGAGCTTCATCAGCTGCAGTAGCTTCTTCCTTCCCTTCATCAGGCTTAGTCTGCTCCTCAACCATGACTGAATCAACAAATTGCGCAACCATCCTGCTCATGAGTTGGTTCCATTGTGGGCACGTCTTTTCTGAATGATGCTCTTCAACATGCAATATGAATCTGTGCCAATTTTCTCAATATTCAGGACAACATTGGAACTCTGTGCAGACTTTGCTGACAGGTTGTTGCTACTGCTAGAAGTTGAATTCCTTCTGAACAAGTACTTGGGGGCTTGCTGCTCACGATAGTCTCGCTTGTCCTTTGTTTGAGTTTAGCCATTTTAGTGGTTAGGGACTTGACAAGACGAGTCAGGCTTTCAAGATCATTTGGTTCTTTCTCCTTAGCCTTGCTCACAGAGGCCTGAGACCTCTTACCCATGTCCTTGGAGTCTTTTGTTGATTCATCATCTAAGATGACTCCAATAGCACGCAAGTCCTTCTCAACGACAATAGCCTCTTCGTAGTTTTTTGTCAATGTCTGTCTCACAGTTCGCTTTACAAACTGCGCAATATTTGTTGGCAAGGCAGAAGTGTAGTAATCTATAGTGATGGAGTCATGAGGTTTTGTATTGTCAGAAAATTTGTTCAAGATGTGATTGAACCTCTGATTGAAATCTTTAACTTTTTCCTTTTGCTCCATCTTAAGATTACCCAACTCCTTTAATAACATGGCAGGGGTCTTATCTTCAACAATTTTTTCAAGAAATATCTTTTTGAATCCCCTCCAATTCTGGATGGAGTTTGGAGGAAGGTTGTGATACCATACAACTGCTCTACCATCCAAGGTAAACCCCATATGGGTTCCGCGCACTCTTTTAGATAAAATTCAAAAAAAACACACCCCCCCATGGAAAAATTTAGCATGCAACATCATCGTAATGTACCTCAAGTGTCTGTAGATGTAGGTAAAAGTTTTCCAAGTGGTCTTCAGCCTTCACTGTCTTATTAGGGTCATACTTCGTCAAGAGCTTCTCTACATTCCTTGGCATATTATGTAGGACACCTGGAAGTGCTAGTGGGCCCTGATTCATCTAGTCAAAATTTTGATTTGCCATGTCTTCCTCTTCGTTGTCCTCCTCTTCCTTTTTTGAATCTGATGGTTCTTCTTCTTCTTCTTCCTCTCTGCCTATCCCGCCAAAAGTTGAGCCCGAGAGTAAGGTGTTTCCTTCGTTACCACCATGAAAGAGTGGAGGCTCTTCTTCCTATTCCATAAAGTCTGTTAATTCTTCAAGAGTGGCGAGAACCACTTCTTCAATGGATGAGACTACTATCCTTGTGGAGGTGGTCTTGTTCTTCTTTGGAGAATATGGAAGACTGATTACTCCCGGAATCAATCCAACAACTTTTGCAAACTGATGGGTGATGGGGCAGATGGCCCGAAGCTGATCATACAGGATTTCACATTCAGGCCTGGGCTGGGAAGAGTTACCAACTTCAGAAGCATGAGTAGGGGAGGTGGAGTGAACGTTGTTGCCTTGACCAGAATATGGAATAGTGGGGTCGGTGGGTCTATCAGCCATAAAATATTGGCTACCCTCCTTCTAGCGCCATAAATGTTGACAGTGCTGGACCTGCCAACATTCAGGGGATCTCCCCAATATGAAGTCACAATCAAACCTCACACAGTTTGGTGTAAGAGTCCCATCCAGTATCAAGGCTCGGTTGCCAAATCCTTAAAGATTTTTCTTCGCTCTAACTGTCTGCATAAGGGAGTGATTCAATGGTGTCTTCGAAAATCAAGGGGAGTGTGCAGTGCAACTGTGTCGAGGTTCTTCTACTGCAAAGGGGGAGAGAAAAGTGAGAGGTAATAGTACCACCCAGGAAGAGACACACGTGAACCAGAAGGACCCGTAGAACATCCAACAGAATAGTCCACAATGGATGCAAAGGTCGTTACAACCAACACACAAGGAAAGATTTGTCTAGTACCCCGTAGAATAGTCCGCAAGGATGGGACAACGATAGCAACCATTACAGCACATTCTCAATAAGATAAGCACTAAAATAACTGAAATAGTTCAACTATCTTAGTATATGTGAAAGCAAACATGAAATACAAACGTCCGCAGAATAGTATTACAAAAATTCATAGTCCATGCATGAAGAACGTGCTAGCCTTAAAATGCTTCTGTTATTAAGCAAAAGTTCCAAGACAAATGTTTACAATGTACATCACTAGCCTTAGTAGTGGGACATTAGAGCCACTCCTTGTTCCTCAAAGAACTAGCTGATCTCTCTAATGCCTTGCGGGAGGAGCCAAGGTGAAAAGTCCTCTGCTCATACAATGATGGGATATATATAATTAAGGGGTGATGCTCCCACCTTATGACTCTTTGACTACCCTCATGGCTATTCAACTTACACGACTCTTCATATTCACGTGTGTCCTTTGGACTTCTACTTTACAATACATTTGATTGGAATATACATGGTCCACAATAGTGATGTGGCATATGACAACTCATGACATCACTTGACATGACACTGCTGACATGGACTGGCTTTATGATGTGCAATATCAAGTCATTGTTGTTGCTAAGTGTTAGATGTCTTCTTGGATATGCTTTCTCTTCTCCTCCGCATAGCTTGGTGATACAGGGTCCTCAATGATCTCAAGTCTTAGATGGTAGTTGAAAACTTGTGTCCCTTTGCTTCCTCTTAATAGATCCACTTGTGAGTTTAGCTACAAGAGAGGCTTTAGGCATGCTTCCCTCCTCCTTCTCCTTCTTCATCATCTCACCATGACTTGATAGTGTACCTATTCCTGCAATTCACTCATGACGGGACGACATCAATCCAAAAACTCCTTAGTATAAGATGATGCATTATTATCCATGGACTAAGCCCGGGATAAGTGACAGACTAGGAGAAAGGGCCCAGTGACTACGCATTGCATAGTTCCAATAGACAGGGAGAGAGCTTGATCATTAATACTGCACAGAGTGCAACTTAGGCTAGACCGAGGGACTTTTCTACACAATCCCCACTCGGGGGGAATTACGCAGTGCCCACTAAGGGACATAATTGCGTAGTGCCCACTAAGGGACATAATTGCGTAGTGCCCATTAAGGGATAAAATTGCGCAATTCATGTAGGCAGTGGTTACTGCAGGATGAGGCCCTAGGAGGACAAATTGTGTAGTTTCAGGAGGCAAGGGGGACTGAGCAGTAGAGAGGCCTGAAGGGAAAATTTGTGTAGTTTTTGAAGGTACTGAACTTCAGCTAAGGGAAGGGCACTGGAGGAAGCATCTGCACAGTTTTGGAGGCCAAGGGAGGTTGGGCTCTCTACGCATTGCACAGTTCCAGCAGGAAAGGGAAAAGCTTGAGGGTTGAAGGTGCGAAGTGCACAGTTCAAGGCATACTGAGAGGCACAACTACCAGTTTTGGAGGTAAAGGTAGGCTACTGGAATTTGGAATTGTGCAGAACAAAAATAACTGGAGGACAGTGACTGTGCATTGCACAATTCCAGGCAGCAGAGTCACATCCAAGAGGGCTGAGACTACGCAATGTGCAGTTCAGTTAGGGCCCGATGAAGCTAAGTTGCCCAGTCGGGAACATTTTCCAAAAATGGTTGTGTGGTAAGAGAGATGGACTCGTGATGAACTTGAACTGTGATCACAAACTTATCATACTTTGATGACACGACAACATAGATCATCGGAAAACACAAACAAAACATTCCTCTCTGTGTGATTTCCTCATGACAAGATACAATAAGTGCGAAACTTAGGATAGACTTTAAGATGACCATGACAACACTTGGATAGTGCTCAAGACCTTGTGTATGATTGCAACGGATGTTTACATGGTTGGTACAATTCAAATACACAAAGACCGACCTTCGAAACCACCAGAAAAGGCTCGCAAACATTATACTACAGTCAAACATGCCAAAACACGATAGTTAATCCAATAAGCGAAAGGGACGAAAGAACTTCAAGAAAGCTCATGAAATGAGCTTGAGTGTTTGAAACAATCAAGGAAAAGCCCAAGGAAGGCTCTGAAATATGAGTGCAAGCCAAAACTTTAGAGGGTGTTGTAGCAACTACAACACTTAGGTAATTTTATTTTTGCCTTTTATTTAAAACTTTTAGAATATTAAAGCTTTTAAGGATGGAATAAATAATAATAATGATAAACATAAATAAAATAAAATAAAGAAGAAGAAGGAGAGTTTATCTCTCATCCACCTAATAGGCCCTAACAAAAATGACGTTACTGTTTGCTAACTATGTCTTTGAGTATGATGAGTTGCAACAATGTGAGTTTAAGGTGTTGCAACAATTGACTTCTCCAAGTAATCCTTTGTTGATGCCTCCAAGAAAACCTTTATGAGCATGTATGGAGTATTTCTCATGATTTCTTGTTAGTTAGCATAAAAATGTAGATTATTTCCTCAATACAAGAGTATGAACATGAGAAAAGACATAACCAATGAAATATTGTACATGTGTAAAAATACATCATTATGAGAACAATGAATAATGGGATGGTGTAAGGATGGGAAAAAGGGTATTCAAAAGGTGGTGAATACGTGTAGAAAATATGCCAATTTGGACCGCTCATCACAATTCCCACTCCCTTAGCTTCTTTTGGTCCAAAATTGTTGTAATAATTGGCTTTGTGTTTTCCTATTTTTATGAGCAATTAATGAAAATTTTAGAGCATGCCCATGGCACTTCCACATAAATAAACGCTCTTCAACTGAATTAATTTACAACAATTTGTTCCCCCTCTTTTATTATAAACAATCAATACTATTTCCTAGATAGCCTGAATAATTAGGATTATGTCGTAGTAACAATGATTTTATTAGAGTCGTTGCAAATCCAAGCAAAATTGTCATTTGACCTACTAATTAGGATCTCAAATTTAGTAAGAAATTAATGCTTGAAGCAAATATAAACATGCTTCAAATGCATGTCAAATTCAAAAGGTGGTGAATAGGTGTAGTAAATATGCCAATTTGGACGCTCATTACAATGCCCACTCCCGTATCTTATTTTGGTCCAAAATTGTTGTGTTAATTGGCTTTGTTTTTCTTATTTGTGTGAGCAATAAATGAAGAGTTTAGCACATGTCCATGGCACTTACACATAAATAAATTCTCTTCAACTGAATTAATTTACAATAATTTATTTCTCCCTCTTTTATTAGAAGCAATCAATACTAATTCCGAGAGGGCTCGAATAATTAGGATTATGTTGTAGTAACAATGATTTTGTTACTCTCATTATAACTCCAAGCAACATTGTCATTTGAGCTACTAATTAAGCTCTCAAATTGAGTAAGAAATTAACACTTGAAGTGGAGATAGACATGCTTCAAATGTATGTCAATATCAAGCCAAAATTGCCATAGCAAGTTTTACAATTAAAAGCAAGAGAAACCTTTAGATTATAGACTTGAGTTTCCCTACCAAAAATATATTTGACAACAGATTCTTTACTCTTTGAATTGTAGTAAGCATAGCTCATACATACAAATATAAATATGTCAATCTCTTGCAAAACTATCCTTACTTTTATGCTTTTCGGTAACACCCTCCTCCCACATCTACCCAAGTAACCAGCCAACCAGGGTAAACATGTGACAAGAAGTTACAATAATATGATTCGACCTCCTAAGTCATGTTAAGGAAGTGGAACCGATGGAAACACACCATACATACCTTACACATCAGCAACATGACTCCCAAGAACCATCCCAACCTCTCAGGTAACTAGCTGATGGGTCCCACTGAGTTTTTGGACCAATTAACCCCCGTACGCTCCCATGATATGGGCATGCCTACATCCAAAAGGTTATGTACGCTCCCACAACATGGTATGCCAACGTCCAGGGACTATTTTGCTTAGTGTTGTGCCAACGTCCCCGGGATTTTGGCCACTTTTTCGGGCCCAGAGCCTAGGTCACTGCCCATAATTCAATGATACCTTCAAAACATAAAGATAACAATGGAATGATGATACAATGCAATTACTTAAACAAGGGCTTAACTGGACCCCTACTAACCATGACAAGCATTTCGCCAAACATATCACAGTTATGTAATCTACAAGTTTAAATAACATATCTGAGCATAAGGGTCTCATACTTATCTAAGAATCGCTAAGAAGCATTGATGCCTCAACACATTAGTTGCAGTTTCATCCGTTAGGCCATAGATACATTGTTTATTCATATGCAAGTAAAAACATGATGGGAGCCATACATAGCCACTATCATAATAAATATTTATAACCAGCATAATAACAACATAAATACCAAGGAAACAACAACCATATAATCCACATATAAAAAAAGTATAATACTCATGAGATAACAAGGAGAAATAACCTCATATCAATGATGCAAAAGCCAACTCGGTATGGGACTACCACGTTCCACCCGACCATAGACATGGTTGAGCCAAATCTCTCTTTAGCCAGTCACCCTCGTGCCATATTCCAAGCATGAATGTGGGATCTCATAAAATGCATCAATCAAAACCATCCAGGGCTTCTAGAGGCCAAACCACATCAACCCATCAAACAATGATTCCACCTCACGGTCGGACATCACAAAACCATCATCAGATTGGTCTCTACCCAAGCCTTCCAAGGCTCCAGAGCGTTTGTTCCAACCCAACTTCCAGGACTAGTAACTCAACCCATGGCTGCTGCCAAGCTCTAGAGCATTTGTCCAACCAAGGCTCCAGGACTAGTAACTCAACCCAAAGCTTTTCCGGGCTTCCAGAGCGTTTATCCAACCAGGGCTTCTAGGACTAGTAACTCAACCCACCAAGGGCTTCAAGAGCATTTGTCCAACCAAGGCTTCCAGAGTGTTTGTCGAACCAAGGCTCTAGGACTAATAACTCAACCCAAGCCATTACAGGGCTTCTAGAGCATTTTTCCAACCAAGTCTTCAAGAACTAATAACTCAACGCAAGCTAAAGGAAACATGAGAACCAACTAGAAAAACAAAGAAATGAACTCACAACACCATGGTTATCTAGGAAATGGCAAGGCTATGCAAATCATCTGTCAATCCAGGCAATCCTCCATGCCAAGATCATAACCAAGAAACCACATGCATGTGCCAAGCATGCCAAAACTAGTAAGGAAACCATACACGCAACTTGATACCCGCAAAGAAATCTAGTTGTAGTCGTTGGTCCTTTTCGTCATTGCTAAATATTTGCTTCCCTTTTCCTTCTTGCTTCAAATCCCAAGTATGCCACACTCCTCCAAGAGTGCTCCAAGAAACTCTAAGTATCCAAGAGTATGAGAGAGAGAGAGAGAGAGAATAGAAGAGAGCCCCACTAAAACTTGTCAAAAGCTTACCAACTGATCCTCAGAAGCCTTTTTATTAATGAGGCCTCTATTTTCTTCATTTTCCATTATTTTCCTTCATGTTCCTCCTCACATGCAACTTGTGACCTTTCACCTTCCTTTTCTCCTAATTTCCATTATTTCATAAATAAAATGCTAATTAATGCCTCTTTTCCATTGCCTTTGCCAATTTCCTTTAGCCATAATAAACCAAATGGACATCTACTAGGATGTTTTCCCCACCATTTAGCTTGGAATATGTGTCCCATGACCGTGGTCTTATATATTTTTACATGAATTTTTAATCAGGGCTGTTACATAACCCTCCCCCTTGGGAGAACACCGTCCTCGGTGTTCAATCATACCTATAACCAACAAGACCACTAAAAATAAAACATACTGCCCATGGAGCTTTATCACAGCTTTATAACTCAGCTCGTTGTAGTATTTACAATGACCATCTACTGAAAAATGACAAACATACAATTTACTGGAGCTTTATAACACAAGTCATTACGGTATGTACAATAATAACCACATATACACACATACACATTTACTTCACCCAACAAATGATCATACTATCTATGGAGCTTTATAAATCCAACTCGATACAATGTTTACAATAATACACACATATACATATATGCGCATTTGCTCAACCAACAAATAAAAGGATACAATGCATGCATCCACAACAAGGGAATCCAGAGGCTCACACGTCCACCATCAAAGTCATACCAGGATTCACCTCCTTCCCAGGAAATCCATAATCGATTACAAGGTCAAATCCTCCACCACTTGTCCTCTCAGTGAACAGTTACTGACTCATTGTTTGAGGGCACACTCCCAATGTGCATTTGATTTCATCTGGAAATGCTAATGGCCAAAACAGATCCATCCCTGACCTTCCCTTCTCTGCTACACAGTCCCTCAGGAAATCTGGTCACCCCTTTCGTGTAGTCACTCACCTTCCAAGTTCCCCAGCATCCCCTATCCCGGGTGATCCATCCCTTGGCAAGGATTCCTTGTATCAAAAGGTCAAAGAACCAAGGCATATACCTGCCTCAAAATCATCATACCGGTCATAGCATGCTCATGGAAATCAATAGACACTATTGGGTACCACTGTCCCACAATGGCTCTGCTCCTGAATGATTTACCAGCATAATGCTTCCAGTTCTAATTTCTTTTGTTGTTGTTGTTGTTAATGTTTGTCGTCAGTGTAAACCACCCAACCGGGCATTTCATGCTTTCCTGTACCAAGCACATAATTTTCATTAGATTTAAAATAAATTGAATTAACTTCAAATCATACCTCATTGGTGGCCCGTCAATAAGGTACTTGAAATTATGTTCACTTCTTATCACAACAAGTCAAACTAGTATCTTTGACCCAATCATCATGTATAAACATATCACATCATATTAGCTCAAAACATAACCATCATAGATCAAAATCATAAATCACATGTAACCATCATAAACCAGAATCATAGATCACATGTAAACATCATACACCATAATCATAAATCACATGTATAATAAAACTGAAATAAAATATTGCTAGTTATCCTTTAATCAATCTTTAGCTTCTACCTTTGTCCTTATTCTATACGCACACTGGATCGATTGCCACATTCGACAAACACCCAGTGCCTTCTCCTCAACCGTGTGCACATACATATAGTGTGCATCAAACACATACAACCACACACGACATACAAGACCGTGCAATACATGCACCTACACCTGACACACAACACATACGCCTACACCTAGTGTACAACAAAACATAATACATATACATACACAGAGTACAACACAATGAATACACATGTCACGATACCACGACTACACAATGCACATACATAGTACCACATGCTCGCAACACAACATATGCGATATGCACATAATACCACATGTACAACATGTACACAATACCACCTATACACCGCACCCCTTGCACAACGTGTACACAACATCACATGTACACGACACCACCTGCACAACGTGTACACAATGCCAGATGTACACCGCACCACTTGTACAACATGTACGCAATACCACATGTACACAACACCACTTGCACGACATGTACACGACACCACATGTACACAACGCCACATGCACGACATATACACAACACCACCTGCACACAACACCACATGTACGACATGTACACAACACCACTTGTATAATCACGCCCACAACACCATATGTACATAACACCACATGTACAACATGCACACAACACCATATGTACATAGAACTGCATATACATCATGTACATAGCACCCTGTGTACACAACACTACATATCCAACAAGCACACAACACCATATGCACATGACACCGCATATCCATCATGCGCACAATATGATATGTACACAACACCGCATATCCAACATGTAATTAACACCATCTATACCCAACATTTCTTATGCAATATTCACACAACACTATCTGTACCACCATGTACATAACATTGCATAAAAAACATCATTTACACACACTATACATACACCACACTGCATGCGCACAACATCACAGATGCAACATGTACAACATATACAACATATGCGCAACAATAGTACCACACATCCAAAACCACACTGTCTCTACCAAACAACCTTGCTTTCAGTGTCTCTCCTCCATCCATGCTTATCCTAGAATGCCGCGGATCTCACTGCTTTCATTCAACTGATGTATCCCTCAAAGTTACCTGTCATAACATAAACATAGGCATAATACAAGCATACAATATCAATTCATATCCACATGATACTGACCTCGTATATTTGTCATGACTACTCTCCCCACTTGATTCCCCATAAGACCAAGAACTTCGTCATGCCACTCACCTACATAAGCAATCATTCCTCCACAAGAATGATCCCTGACAACCCTGCCAGACAATGACATAGATACATGGATACATACATACATATGCATAAACATTAGCATAAAATAATCATGATCATGTTAGACAACGACATACATATACACATATATACATATAAATGTTAGCATTAAACAATCTGTCAGACAATGACACACATACACACATATATATACATATAAATATTAGCCTTAGTAATCATGATCCATGATGACCCTATCAGACATGACATACATACATACGTACATACATACATTCATGTGTAAACATATAGACATCAACATAATCATGATCACAACATATTACTAGATATCATAAGGTCAAGGTTAAGAGAACTCCATTTATGCGTGCAACACATGCACAACATTGAGAACAACAATTCCCAACATAGCCAAGGCATATGACGCCTAAAATCCATTCACCTTACCTTTCCCATGATTGTCCTGCCATCATTCATTTACACCAATGGACCCAACCAGTCCAACCGGTTGTCATATTCTTGCCTTCAACTACCCTTATACATGCACCGAGCTTCGTCCAGGTCTTAACTTACCTGTCAGGTACAACACAACTCCCCTCGAGCTCCATTAACTTCCTCCTCCCCAACCAATTTCCAAGACTCTAAAAACAATAAAGGCAAGACCGAGAAGCAAACAAGAAGAAAACCATGGAAAACCAACAACAATATGACACCACAAACAAAGTGGCATGGCCATGCACAAGACGCAAACAAAACTGCAATCAAGCACAACAAATCACCAAAAGACCAAAATCACAAGACTGACAATAGACACCATGACTCAATCCCCATGGTTCCCAGTGCTTCCAAAGGAAAGCTCAACCTGAGCCTTCTTTGAGATTTCATGGCAGCCTCTTTTCCATGCAATCCCTTACATCATACTGCCATCAACACATAATTGTCAGTGCATAAATAAACATAACAATACACTGGTTACCTTACCTTGTTGTGCCAAGCATGTTGCCTTGCAACTGAACACATCCACGCCATCTCTCAAGGGACTCCAATTCCTTTGACAAATCTAGCTATAACTAGACACCAGTTGTTATACCTGTCAAATACATGTCCATGAATATAGCACATATCCACATAATTTCAGACAAATTAGGGTTAAGAAGACTTCATGTATGCAAAGCACTCATTCATTTGGAATTGTAGTTTCCAAACATAGCCAAAGGAATTCTCACCTAATTCCTTTCTTTTACCTTTACCTTGCTGCAACTGAGTCTTACTATGCATCGTCACATCACCCAACTACTAGTTATATAAACACATCAATTGTTACCTTGTCACGCTAATGCCAAGCATGTTTCCTCATAGTCATGTCATAATCCATAGTCCACTCATAGTCATTAGACATAATGCTACAACTGTCACCTACTACACTAAAGTACATATCAACTATCTCAACACATATGTGTAAGCACAATCATCTTAAAACAAGATCATTTGAACACATACTCATAGTATACAATTCATCAAACATCTAAGAAAATTGCAAATATACCATGTTAAATTAATCAACTAGACAACATAATAGACACCAAACACTCAAACACCAAAAATACGACATAATCAAACAATCAAGCACCAAATATACGACATAATCAAACAATCAAGCACCAAATATACGACATAAGCAAACTCATACCTTAAAGTATCTTAGGGGAGGCTATCTTGTCTTCACAATCAAGCTAGATTAACATGTAATAACTTCACAACATATCAACTCAACCATAAATAACGTCACAATATCAATAATAGTAACTAGCTAACATGTTCACATCATAAACTCATAAATAATTTTCATTCATGCATAACAATCACTTATGCACCGTCAATCTAGATTAGTATGACATAATACCATAACATATGTTGACTCATACCTGAATGTCATAACCCTAACAATCTGCATAGACCAATCCAAATTAGCACGATACATATAACATCAATATCTTAATGTAATAACCTTAATCATCAAGTTTCTAACATATAACAACAACATGTTATATATCATGCTCGTCAACAACATATAACCTAATCATCAAGCTAACTACCATATAACAACAACAAGTTAACCTATAAAATACTCATCAACAACATATAACATAATCATCAAGTTAACTACCATATAACAACAACAAGTTAACCTATAACATACTCATCAACAACATATAACATAGTCATCAAATTAACTACCATATAACATCAACAAGTTAACTTATAACATACTCATCAACAACATATAACATAATCATGAAGTTATCTAACCTAAACAACAATAGCAATGCATACCACCACAGGTTACTAACATTCATGACTATCTGACACATGAGCATATGACTACACTAATTAACTAGTATCTATCATGTATGCAACCATAACATCAATAGAATGAAAGGCATACACCTAACCATAATGCATATAATAATTCTTAACCTATATACCTACATACCTAACATACAAACCTGTATGATGACATGCTCGTGCCTCGAGGTCCAATGCTGCAACTTCACTTTAATGATTTGCATCTCTTGCTCTATCTTAGCCAACACATTAGCATCATAACATATCGATATCATCATGATGACCTAATTAAATACAATGAACTCACAATGCATGTCTATCCTACCATACATGCTAACCATAACCATGACAATGCATGCATATAGACACCGACATGCATAACAATGCATATGCACCTTGTAGAAATTCCCACTGTAGATCAACATATTATGCAATATACTAAAGCAGAATACAAGATCTACTTCTACAACAAACTTGTGGAAGCTTAATCGAATTTGAGCAAGATCAAATAAAACACATATAACTGAGAATGAGAAAGCAATCCCACATGAACACAGAAGAATACTCTGGGGAAAGCCTCAGCTAAAAATCTCGATCTCTATATTATCATACAAGTGGAAATATGTTCGGATTACACAAAGCATTAGCTCACAAGCTATCCTGCTCTTAGTATAATCCCTCTGCTGCTCATAGACAGTCAAAGGCTTCTCACAAACCTTCTCCTCTGCCCTCCAAGCCTCCTATTTCCTTGCGCAGTTTCTCCTGGGGTCCAATGCTGCCACCTGTGTGAATTCACCTCTCACACTGCTCACTAAACTCAGAAGTAACTGTGCAATCCTGAAGGAGATAATTCCTTCTGCATGGATGAGTTTCCTATATAGGAAAAATCCTCCAACTGATAGTACATTGTCCCTTCCTCTGATCTCAACTGGGTCTCTGACTGAACTGACATGCATGAGTTATTTATGAGAGAATATTCAATTATTTGAAGTGCAGCAATTACATGCATGCATGCATTAACTAACTGAACTCACAATTAGTTCAACAAACTATTTGAACTAATCTAACTGGACTTAACTCAGTTAACTGAGCTAACTAATTACAACTCATCCTTATCTCTTTAACTAAGGGATAAATTCATCAATCAATGGGATAACTATTGCATGTCTTCACATAGACTTCATGTTTGATTTTCTCCAACTAATTAACTCAAGATGAATTAATTAATGATTTTACAAACAATTGCTAAGATCAAATTCGAATTTTACTTCTCAATTTTAGTTCAGGGACTAACTAAAATTAGAATCTATCCCGAAATACTATTTATAGCAATGCTATTTTTAGCATTTCCTTTTTTCATTCCTTGTTGCTATGTCCAACACTAGTACTTGGAATGCTATTTATAGAATTTCTATTTTTAGCATTTATTGTTGCCATTTTCAACACACCCATACACTTCTGACGACACATCCCACAACAATACCATCAACCTTCACATGGCGACATCACTAAAACCATGATCAACACCATGCAAATGCAACAAGCACATGGACTACAAGCATAAGGAACACATATGGAACCGACATGAATGCATGACCAACACACCGCCCATCTAGTGTAAGGGGTGAATCTGGCTCTGATATCACTCTGTAAAACCCTCCTCCCACATCTACCCAAGTAACCAGCCAACAAGAGTAAACATGTGATGACAAGTTACTATGATATGATTCGACCTCCTAAGTCACGTTAAGGAAGTGGAACCGATGGAAACACACCATACATACCTTCCACATCAACGACATGACTCCCATGAACCATCCCAGCCTCTCAAGTAACCAACCCCTGGTTTCCACTGAGTTTTTAGACCAATTATCCCCCGGACGCTCCCATGATATGGGCATGCCTAGGTCCAGAAGGCGTTGGACACTCCCATAGCATGGTATGCCAGCGTCCATGGACTATTTTGCTTAGTGTTGTGCCAACGTCCCCGAGATTTGGGCCACTTTTTCAAGCCCAGAGCCCAGGTCACTACCTAGAATTCAAAGATACCTTTAGAACAGAAAGATAATAATGGAATGATGATACAAATGCAATTACTTGAACAAGGGCTTGCTTAGAACCCTACTAGCCATGACAAGCATTTCATCAAACATATCACAATTATGTAATCTACAGGTTTAAACAACATATCTGAGCATAGTGGTCTCATACTTATATGAGAATCGCTAAGAAGCATTAATGCCTCAACACATTAGTTGTAGTTTCATCCATTAGGGCATAGATACATTGTTCTTTCATATTCAAGTAAAAACATGATGGGAGCCATACATAACCATTGTCATAATACATATTCATAACTAGCATAATAACAACAAAAATAACAAGGAAACAACAACCATATAATCCACATATAAAAAAAGTATAATACTCATGAGATAACAATGAGAAATAACCTCATATTAATGATGCAAAAGCCAACCCGGTATGAGACTACCACGTTCCACCCGACCATAGACATGGCTGAGCCAAATATCTCTTCAGCTAGTCACCCCCGTGCCATATTCCAAGCATGAATGTGGGATCTCATAAAACACATCAATCAAAACCATCAAGGGCTTCCAGAGGCTAAACCACCTCAACCCATTAAACAGTGATTCCACCTCATGGTCGAACATCACAAAACCATCACCAGATTGGTCTCTACCCAAGCCTTCGAAGGTTCCAGAGTGTTTGTTCCAACCCGGATTCTAGGGCTTGTAACTCAACCCACGATTGTTGTCGGGCTTTAGAGCATTTGTCCAACCAAGGTTCCAGGACTAGTAACTCAACCCACAACTTTTCTAGGCTTCTAGAGTGTTTGTCCAACCATGGCTTCTAAAGCGAACAAAGTTCCTTCTATAGATTAATTACTCTAGAAGACTTAGAATATAAAGATATCCATGAGGATACAAATATTATATATTAAATGTGTGAATAAGATGATGATACAATGAGAACGAGAGGCTTGCTTATATACCACGCAAGTGTCTCTTCACGGAGAGCCATGTCTCATTTAGACATGCCTTTTCAACCTGATTACTAATTAACTAATAATTATTTATGATTATTGTCATTTACATTATTTCCTATATATTTATTCATAACATTGCCTTCCTCCTTAGAAAGCTTTGTCCTCAAAGCTTGTTAATGAAAATGTTTGATCTCTTTTTTGGCTTCGAATGTGTTTCTGTCTCGGAACTGTCATCTTTGTCGATACATGTTGATATGATCTTCTAAGTGACAAACAAAATTGTCGCACCAAGAAGGGATCAGACCATCCTAGATTAATCTTCTATGTAATATTTTGATCACTGGAATTTTGCAACGACTTGTCATCATAGGATTGGATTGAGGTTACATCACTATTCTCTGGAACATTAGTTTGTTGTTTCTGGTCTGAATGGTCCTGATATGTAGCTTGGTTGAGTTGTCTACTCTTATGATTCGAATGTCAATAGAGAACTTTTATGGTTTGATATTCCTTTATTAAGTGTGTGGAATTTTTTTTATTTACTTCAGGTGATGATGTTGTTGAGTTGGTTACAAAACCTTCACTTGGGATGTTAATCATTTGAACTGCAACATCTAAGTGTGTCGTTTCTTCAACTGGCTTGTCTTCTTGAGTTGTCATATTCACTATATCGGTATTCGTTGTTTTTGCATCAACTTGAATTCCTACATTTGATGCTTCCTTCTTGATAAATTGTTGTACCTTGTTTTCTGATGACTTCTTATCCTTCTTAAGTTTCTTAATTTGAGTGAGTATACTTTGATTATGGTTTCTCATACGTAAAAGTTCTTTGATTTTTGATTTATCAACCTTATTTTTAGTGTTTTGAATTTTAAGCTTTTCATCTTTTAGATCTTTGATTTGTTCTAATAAATTTTTATTAAGGTTCTTTGAACGCAAGGTTTCCTCTTCTTGTTTTGATAGGTGCTTCTTGAGTTCTTTCTTTGTGACCTTAGTTTTCTTCACTTGTGCCAGTAATTTTTCGACGTGGTCCTTGAAACGAGATATTTCTTTGTCTTTTTCCATTCTTTCTTTGTAATATATATCCACAAGATTTTTATGTTCGTGTTCTAACACTTTCTTATTTCGCTGAATTTTGGCTATTTTGCCATTCTCTTGATCTTTTAGCTACACTTTCTCGGTACATTGGCTTACATCATTTTGTGGGAGTGATGATGGATGTTCAATTTGAAATATGGATTCCATTTTCTCTCTCCTCTTTAAAATGAGCATGTTGTCACTCAAGCATTGTCATCAATTGTTCTATATCTCTTGTGAATGATTGTTTTTGTTCATTACTTAGAGATTCCATATTTTTTTTATTTTTCTTAACTTCTTTTAACTTTGTATGGTTTTTATTTTTTATTTTTTAAGATTTACTCTATTTGTAATAGTTAATAATTTTGTCAATGATGCTTAACCAAAAAGCTTATATATTCTTTGTACGAGAGGCTCACTTCTCCAATATGTAACTATTTTCCTACTTTACTTTATAAAATATAACTTATATATATATATATATATATATTTTGTTGTTGTTTTTTGTTTTTGTTTTGTTTTTGTTTGTTTGTTTGTTTTTTTAATGTAACTTTCAAAAATTACGAATGACCCCACAGAGTGGGGAAGGTGTTGACTAGCGGTGATGTTTGACGAATGGATGCAAACGAAATGGCGAGGTTTACTGTGAACGAGACGATGATTGGTTGGGCGACAGATAAGGGTGTTGAGGCGTGAGTGGATAGGGACAACATGTAATGGACAGTGACAAGCTGACGGCGTGGCACGTTGCAGTGCAAAGATGGTCGGGATGAACAGGGTATGACGGTGGCAACAGGGTCATGGGATGGCTACGGTGTTTAAGCAAGTGGCAGAGGACAAATAGTGGCGGGGAGATAAACAGGCAAAGATTTTTGTGTATTGGTTCGTCAGAACCGCGGGAAAAGGGTGTCGGGAAGTTGTTGGAATGATGACTTCTCTAACTCGGCATGGAATAATGACGGTATGAGTTTATAAAACTCCTCGAGATTTGGATGTCGCGTTAGCCCGTTAACACTATCGGTGGTGTAAAAACCTTGCGTTCCTTTGAGATTTCACAATTGGTAGTAGCTTGACATCCTATGCCAGTGCAGTCGCGGTGGAGGTAAGTTTATATATATATATATAATTTTTTTTTGAATAATTCCTCTATATATATATATATATTTAAATCTTTTAAATGGCCAAAGGTCTGACAGTGAATCTGGTGGAATGGAGAATCTCCAAGATTGGCGAAATGCCTAGATCACGACAACAACAAGGTTGATGATAGGTTGACGGCCAAAGACCTGGTGATCAGCCAAATGTGTGAATATAAAGATATCCATGAGCATACAAATATTATATATTAAATGTGTGAATAAGATGATGATACAATGAGAACGAGAGACTTGCTTATATACCAAGCATGTGTCTCTTCATGGAGAGCCATGTCTCATTTAGACATGCCTCTTCAACCTAATTACTAATTAACTAATAATTATTTATGATTATTGTCATTTACAGTATTTCCTATATATTTATTCATAACAGCTTCCAGGACTAGTAACTCAACCCACCAAGGGCTTCGAGAATGTTTGTTCAACCAAGGTTTCCAGGACTAGTAACTCAACCCAAGTTGTTACATGGCTTCCAAAGTGTTTGTCTAAACAAGGCTTTAGGACTAATAACTCAACCCAAGCTATTACAGGGCTTCTAGAGCATTTGTCCAACCAAGGCTCCAAGAACTAATAACTCAACCTAAGCTAAAGGAAACACGAGAAACCAACCAAAATACAAAGAAATGAACCCACAACACCATGGCTATCCATGAAATGTCAAGGCTAGGCAAATCCACTATCAATATAGGCAATCCTCCATGCCAATGATAGATCATAACCAAGAAACCACATGCATGCCAAAACTAGGAAGGATACCATACATGCAAGTGCCATGCATGCCAAAACTAGCAAGGATACCATACATGCAGCTCAATACCTACAAAAATCCAAATGTAGATGTTGATCCTGCTCTTCCTTGCTAAATCTTTGCTTCCCTTTGCCTTCTTGCTCCAAATCCCAAGTATGCCACACTCCTCCAAGAGTGATCCAAGAAACTCTAGTGTCTAAGAGTATGAGAGAGAGAGAGAATCAAAGAGAGCTCCACCAAAATACTATCAAAAGCTTACCAACTCATCCTCATAAGCCTTTTTATTAATGAGACCTCTATTTTCTTCATTTTCCTCCTCACATGCAACTTGTGACCTTTCACCTTCCTTTTCTCCTACTTTCCATTATTTCATAAATCAAATACCAATTAATGCTTCTTTGCCTTTTCCAAAGCCTTTGCCATTGCTTTTGCCAATTTCCTTTAGCCATAATAAATCAAATGAACACCCACTAGGATGTTTTGCCCACCATTCAGCGTGGAATACGTGTCCCATGACTGTGGTCTTACATATTTTTACATGAATTTTTAACGAGGGTTGTTACATTTTGAAGGGAAGAAAGAAGAAAGTGCAAGTGATGTGTTCATAGTTGAAGACACTTATGCCACCTATGCACATGTTGAAGTACACGAATGAGTATGGATGATTGAATCTTACAACTCCTATCACTTATACATTTAACAACACCCCACTTTAATGATACAACTACGTCTACACATTTTTAAATATTAAAATATACAAAAATGGTTGAGTTTGACACCTACAATCACTTATACATTTAACAATATATATATATCACAACCTCCTCTACTACATCTTCCCACCATATATCCATTATCACTTAACCCAATAAACAATTCTTTTAATATATTATCCTCCCTTCACTATTCAAAAACCATCCCACAGAAAACTCCCCTATGTTTATCTTTAGGTTACAAAACCATCTTGATGCACTTAACCATCCTCTCTCCCACTTTAGGGATATTGCTAATTGTACTTAAAGTTAATTAACTCTTTGTCCTGAAAAAATACGAAATAATTAGGCTCCAATTCAATTGAATAGTTTATGAATATATTTAAGAAAAAATACAAAATAATTGGACTCCAAATCAATTGACTGAAAGATTAAAGCAATATTTTTGAAAAAACTAAATCATTTAATTGTTGGCTAGATTTCAAAATAAATTATTCAACTGTTATTCGTCTAACGGAGACCCTGCGGCAGATTGTATGCATAAGTCTTTTGCCGGGATTTGAATTTTGGGAATTTTGCGAGGATTTGGTTCTGCAATTGGTTTTCGTTTATTTGGATTTGCTTAATTTTACGAGGGTTTGATTCTGTGATCGGTTTTCTTTTGCAAAGGAGGATTCGGACTAGAGCGGGATCTTGTTATGTGCTCCCTGCTGTTGGTGGTGTGCGGGAGAATTGTAAGCAGAAACGACATATGATGAACAGAGATAAAATGAATGGAGAACGGCTTCGACGAGAACCCGCTGGAGTTAATCATTTTGATGACCTTCCCGACGATGTACTGATTTCTGTCCTCGCCAAGTTCAGCACTAGTGCAAAATACGCAGCAGAATATGTGAATGTTTTATTAACGTAAGTTGAAATTAAATTCTACAGTTTTTGAAGTATGGGTTTTTTCTCATTAAAAGAATTGTGTTCCAAATTTTGGGCTTCTGTAGATTAGGATGCCTAACTACCGGTGCTTCACCAATTTTCGTTTTGATAGTTAAATGCTATCTGCTGACTCTTATCCCAGACAAACTCAATTCTACTTTTAGTCAAAGCACGCAATGGTGGTGCACTACTGGAAAAATGAGGAATACGTTTTCCAAATTTAGAACTTAATTAAACTAAAAAAGAGTACATCAAAGCTTCTCCCTGGTGGGCTAGCCCGCCCAGTGGGAAACCAGGCTTGTCATGGAGTGGCAGTGTCCAAAACTGCAGCTGAAAAGACTTATTCAGACCCCTGCCCAGTGGGAAATCAGGCCCTGCTTAGCCCAAAAAGGATAAACTTGGTGCAATGCTGCGTATAAACTTGAAAATCAAAGAGTTCTGGCTATGCAGAGCTCTGTCTCTGGCTGTCAAAAAGAGACAATAGAAGGGATAAAAACATAACTGAACTTCATCATCAGTGACCTGGAGAAGATGTACTTTCCTCATTTTCCGAGGCTGGAATTGGAGCGTCATCCCTCACTGCTGAGGCTGGAGCCATCTCGACACCTATGTGTTGAGGCCCGAGGGCTTGGCCATATCCTGATCAGATCTGTAACCTTGAAGGTGAATGAGTACTGGATGTACTGTGCGAGATTTCACCTCTCTTCTTGCTTGCAATCTCATGGTGCTCTAGACTATTTTGATCTAAGAGCGGTTGAGGAGGTCTGGTTTCTTGCTCGCAAATGCAAGAAACCAATTCACTTTCCAACTCATCAGTGCAATTAGCTGAAGTGGCGAACTAGAATTTGCATTTGCGAGCATCTTGCAATTCTATGCCCTTCTACAACGATGCCAATGGGTAAGGCACGGGATGCGCATAAGTTTGCAGCCCCTTTTTCTTAACCAAAACCTTAGAAATTAGGTTCTTTTGACTTCCTAGATCAGTAGTGGCATTCACCACAGACTTCTTTATCTGAATTTTCACATACAAGAGCTTTTTCTTTCCTCCATGTTCTGTATCAATGGGGAAGTAAAAAAATCCCAATGGAACTCACAGCAGATTTAAATTAAAAAAATTAAGACCTTTAAACTGTCTTTGTGCTTGTATATTATGGGTTGTTTGTTTGTTTAATTTGTGAACATCATCAACAACAATATATATATGCAATAACACAACCTAGGCATTTTTAATTGGAGAAGAAACTCTAGAATGGCATTAAGAACGCTACGTCCATTTACAATGCTACTAGTTTGTCCTATATTCATGATCGAATCTCATACAAAGTTCTTCAACAATCTCAGTATTGATTTGGATGGCTTAGAGATAGTTTGAGTTCATACAACCAAGATCTCTCTCACTAATTCCTTTATAGACTTTAATATTGAACTCATTACTATCCTTTTACGAGGTTCTAGTGTGCCTAACACATTGTTGCTATTGTCTTTGGGCTTTCAATCAATGCACCTTTTATCCACTAAACCAATTAAATTTTCCAACAATCTCCTCTTTGTCTAAGCACTAGTTCTTCTTAACAACCCCACTTCACCAACTCATACAAGTTGAGAGAGAACTTAAGTTCCCATTCTTTGACTGGTTGATTCCCATCAACTTATCCATCATTTATTTTTTCCTATATCATGTGGCTTCTTAAAGAATTAGTTGCTGATTAGTTTGTCTTCTCAACTGCTTCTAGGTTGTGCACTAACTTGCTACATGCCTCCCACACACCAATGTCCCATTGTCTTCCCAAGTTTCGAGGATAGGGTCTTAATTTTTGGCAACTAGGGAGAAATTCCCTAGCACTCTCTTGTCTTCGAAATATTATTTCTATATGAATTTAATTGTGATCATCATGTCGGCTTTGGAGGGAAATTCTTTTCTTTTGAAAAATTCAAAATCCAAAGTCTAAGGTCGGCTTCAAGGTCGTCTCATCCAAGGGTCATGACCCTTCACTCTTGAAAACAACTATATACATCCATTATGATGTCCGTAAAGGGTAATTCGCAAGGAATGTTTTTCTTTGAGATCCTTGCATTGATTTGAGGTACTTCGCATGGCCCTAATGATTGAAATTTTCCAATGGCATGTCGTGGCTTTGAGATTTTCAACTATACCTTTCTCTCTGCAATTTTCGCTTGGAATAGATCTCATATGCACAGAGGTCTCGCTATTCTTACATGACAGAGGTCTTGCTTTCACATTGCACCTCTGTCTCGGCATAGTAACCATGCTCTATATGGATTGCACCTTGTTCTATGGAATTGCATCACGAGCACAGCCACTGTAATTGCATAGCATTATATGGAGTTTCGCTGCTTTATAATATGGTTTTGTTATGGCTTAGTCTCTTGTTTGATACAACGATATATGATGGCTTTGTCTCTCTCTTGGTTGAATAATATACGATGACACCATCTCTTTGCTCTAATTGCACAATAATATAGTCTTGGCTCCAAGAATATGGTATGTGTATGTGAACGATTTCGCACAAATAGTATGGTTGGTTATTTTCAGTGCATCTATGTATGATCCCGACATCGCACTATGGTATGGTCATCCCTTATGCAATGTATGTATGTATGGTTCTTCTTCGAATATGTATAGTTCCTTTGTAGTTCTTATGACATCACAGAGATATGACATTATATATATATATATATATCTTTTGTTTTTTTTTATTCTTTGAACTATGAGTTTCCTATATAGGAAAAATCCTCCAACTGATAGTACATTGTCCCTTCCTCTGATCTCAACTGGGTCTCTGACTGAACTGACATGCATGAGTTATTTATGAGAGAATATTCAATTATCTGAAGTACAGCAATTACATGCATGCATGCATTAACTAACTGAACTCACAATTAGTTCAACAAATTATTTGAACTAATCTAACTGGACTTAACTCAGTTAACTGAGCTAACTAATTACAACTCATCCTTATCTCTTTAACTAAGGGATAAATTCCTCAATCAATGGGATAACTGTTGCATGTCTTCACATAGACTTCATGTTTGATTTTCTCCAACTAATTAACTCAAGATGAATTAATTAATTATTTTACAAACAACTGCTAAGATCAAATTCGAATTTTACTTCTCAATTTTAGTTCAGGGACTAACTAAAATTAGAATCTATCCCGAAATACTATTTATAGCAATGCTATTTTTAGCATTTTCTTTTTTCATTCCTTGTTGCTATGTCCAACACTAGTACTTGGAATGCTATTTATAGAATTTCTATTTTTAGCATTTATTGTTGCCATTTTCAACACACCCATACACTTCTCACGACACATCCCATAACAATACCATCAACCTTCACATGGCGAAATCACTAAAACCATGATCAACACCATGCAAATGCAACAAGCACATGGACTACAAGCATAAGGAACACATATGGAACCGACATGAATGCATGACCAACACACCGCCCATCTAGTGTAAGGGGTGAATCTGGCTCTGATACCACTCTGTAAAACCCTCCTCCCACATCTACCCAAGTAACCGGCCAACAGGAGTAAACATGTGATGACAAGTTACTATGATATGATTCGACCTCCTAAGTCACGTTAAGGAAGTGGAACCGATGGAAACACACCATACATACCTTCTACATTAACGACATGACTCCCATGAACCATCCCAACCTCTCAAGTAACCAACCCCTGGTTTCCACTGAGTTTTTAGACCAATTATCCCCCGGACGCTCCCATGATATGGGCATGCCTAGGTCCAGAAGGCGTTGGACGCTCCCATAGCATGGTATGCCAGCGTCCATGGACTATTTTGCTTAGTGTTGTGCCAACGTCCCCGGGATTTGGGCTACTTTTTCAAGCCTAGAGCCCAGGTCACTACCCAGAATTCAAAGATACCTTCAGAACAGAAAGATAACAATGGAATGATGATACAAATGCAATTACTTGAACAAGGGCTTGCTTAGAACCCTACTAGCCATGACAAGCATTTCATCAAACATATCACAATTATGTAATCTACAGGTTTAAACAACATATCTGAGCATAGTGGTCTCATACTTATCTGAGAATCAGTAAGAAGCATTAATGCCTCAACACATTAGCTGTAGTTTCATCCATTAGGGCATAGATACATTGTTCTTTCATATTCAAGTAAAAACATGATGGGAGCCATACATAACCATTGTCATAATACATATTCATAACTAGCATAATAACAACAAAAATAACAAGGAAACAACAACCATATAATCCACATATAAGAAAAGTATAATACTCATGAGATAACAAGGAGAAATAACCTCATATTAATGATGCAAAAGCCAACCCGGTATGAGACTACCATGTTCCACCCGACCATAGACATGGCTGAGCCAAATATATCTTCAGCTAGTCACCCCCGTGCCATATTTCAAGCATGAATGCGGGATCTCATAAAACACATCAATCAAAACCATCAAGGGCTTCCAGAGGCTAAACCACCTCAACCCATTAAACAGTGATTCCACCTCATGGTCGAACATCAAAAAACCATCACCAGATTGGTCTCTACCCAAGCCTTCGAAGGTTCCAGAGCATTTGTTCCAACCCGGATTCTAGGGCTTGTAACTCAACCCACGATTGTTGTCGGGCTTTAGAGCATTTGTCCAACCAAGGTTCCAGGACTAGTAACTCAACCCACAACTTTTCCGGGCTTCTAGAGTGTTTGTCCAACCATGGCTTCTAAAGCGAACAAAGTTCCTTCTATAGATTAATTACTCTAGAAGACTTGGAATATAAAGATATCCATGAGGATACAAATATTATATATTAAATGTGTGAATAAGATGATGATACAATGAGAACGAGAGGCTTGCTTATATACCACGCAAGTGTCTCTTCACGGAGAGCCATGTCTCATTTAGACATGCCTCTTCAACCTAATTACTAATTAACTAATAATTATTTATGATTATTGTCATTTACATTATTTCCTATATATTTATTCATAACATTGCCTTCCTCCTTAGAAAGCTTTGTCCTCAAAGCTTGTTAATGAAAATGTTTGATCTCTTTTTTGGCTTCGAATGTGTTTTTGTCTCGGAACTGTCATCTTTGTCGATACATGTTGATATGATCTTCTAAGTGACAAACAAAACTGTCTCACCAAGAAGGGATCAGACCATCCTAGATTAATCTTCTATGTAATATTTTGATCACTGGAATTTTGCAACGACTTGTCATCATAGGATTGGATTGAGGTTACATCACTATTCTCTGGAACATTAGTTTGTTGTTTCTGGTCTGAATGGTCCTGATACGTAGCTTGGTTGGGTTGTCTACTCTTATGATTCGAATGTCAATAGAGAACTTTTATGGTTTGATATTCCTTTATTAAGTGTGTGGAATTTTTTTTATTTACTTCAGGTGATGATGTTGTTGAGTTGGTTACAAAACCTTCACTTGGGATGTTAATCATTTGAACTGCAACATCTAAGTGTGTCGTTTCTTCCACTGGCTTGTCTTCTTGAGTTGTCATATTCACTATATTGGTATTCGTTGTTTTTTCGTCAACTTGAATTCCTACATTTGATGCTTCCTTCTTGATAAATTGTTGTACCTTGTTTTCTAATGACTTCTTATCCTTCTTAAGTTTCTTAATTTGAGTGAGTATACTTTGATTATGGTTTCTCATATGTAAAAGTTCTTTGATTTTTGATTTATCAACCTTATTTTCAGTGTTTTGAATTTTAAGCTTTTCATCTTTTAGATCTTTGATTTGTTCTAATAAATTTTTATTAAGGTTCTTTGAACGCAAGGTTTCCTCTTCTTGTTCTGATAGGTGCTTCTTGAGTTCTTTCTTTGTGACCTTAGTTTTCTTCACTTGTGCCAGTAATTTTTTGACGTGGTCCTTGAAACGAGATATTTCTTTGTCTTTTTCCGTTCTTTCTTTGTAATGTATATCCACAAGATTTTTATGTTCGTGTTCTAACGCTTTCTTATTTCGTTGAAGTTTGGCTATTTTGCCATTCTCTTGATCTTTTAGCTGCACTTTCTCGGTACACTGGCTTACATCATTTTGTGGGAGTGATGATGGATGTTCAATTTGAAATATGGATTCCATTTTCTCTCTCCTCTTTAAAATGAGCATGTTGTCACTCAAGCATTGTCATCAATTGTTCTATATCTCTTGAGAATGATTGTTTTTGTTCATTACTTAGAGATTCCATATTTTTATTTTTATTTTTCTTAACTTCTTTTAACTTTGTATGGTTTTTATTTTTTATTTTTTAAGATTTACCCTATTTGTAATAGTTAATAATTTTGTCAATGATGCTTAACCAAAAAGCTTACATATTCTTTGTATGAGAGGCTCACTTCTCCAATATGTAACTGTTTTCCTACTTTACTTTATAAAATATAACTATATATATATATATAACTATCTATCTATATATATATATATATATATATATATTGTTGTTGTTTTTTGTTTTTGTTTTTATTTTGTTTGTTTGTTTGTTTTTTAATGTAACTTTCAAAAATTACGAATGACCCCACAGAGTGGGGAAGGTGTTGACTAGCAGTGATGTTTGACGAATGGATGCAAACGAAACGGCGAGGTTTACTGCGAACGAGACGATGATTGGTTGGGCGACAGATAAGGGTGTTGAGGCGTGAGTGGACAGGGACAACATGTAACGGACAGTGACAAGTTGACGGCGTGGCACGTTGTAGTGCAAAGATGGTCGGGATGAACAGGGTATGACGGTGGCAACAGGGTCATGGGATGGCTACGGTGTTTAAGCAAGTGGCAGAGGACAAATAGTGGCGGGGAGATAAACAGGCAAAGATTTTTGTGTATTGGTTCGTCAGAACCGCGGGAAAAGGGTGTCGGGAAGTTGTTGGAATGATGACTTCTCTAACTCGGCATGGAATAATGACGGTATGAGTTTATAAAACTCCTCGAGATTTGGATGTCGCGTTAGCCCGTTAACACTATCGGTGGTGTAAAAACCTTGCGTTCCTTTGAGATTTACAATTGGTAGCAGCTTGACATCCTATGCCAGTGCAGTCGTGGTGGAGGTAAGTTTATATATATATATATTTTTTTTTGAATAATTCCTCTATATATATATTTTTTAAATCTTTTAAATGGCCAAAGGTCTGACAATGAATCTGGTGGAATGGAGAATCTCCAAGATTGGCAAAATGCCTAGATCATGACGACAACAAGGTTGATGATAGGTTGACGGCCAAAGACCTGGTGATCAGCCAAATGTGTGAATATAAAGATATCCATGAGCATACAAATATTATATATTAAATGTGTGAATAAGATGATGATACAATGAGAACGAGAGACTTGCTTATATACCAAGCATGTGTCTCTTCATGGAGAGCCATGTCTCATTTAGACATGCCTCTTCAACCTAATTACTAATTAACTAATAATTATTTATGATTATTGTCATTTACAGTATTTCCTATATATTTATTCATAACAGCTTCTAGGACTAGTAACTCAACCCACCAAGGGCTTCGAGAGTGTTTGTTCAACTAAGGTTTCCAGGACTAGTAACTCAACCCAAGCTGTTACATGGCTTCCAAAGTGTTTGCCTAAACAAGGCTTTAGGACTAATAACTCAACCCAAGCTATTACAGGGCTTCTAGAGCATTTGTCCAACCAAGGCTCCAAGAACTAATAACTCAACCTAAGCTAAAGGAAACACGAGAAACCAACCAAAAAACAAAGAAATGAACCCACAACACCATGGCTATCCATAAAATGGCAAGGCTAGGCAAATCCACTATCAATATAGGCAATCCTCCATGCCAATGATAGATCATAACCAAGAAACCACATGCATGCCAAAACTAGGAAGGATACCATACATGCAAGTGCCATGCATGCCAAAACTAGCAAGGATACCATACATGCAAGTGCCATGCATGCCAAAACTAGCAAGGATACCATACATGCACCTCAATACCTACAAAAATCCAAATGTAGATGTCGATCCTTGTTAAAATTGGACAAATAGGTCCAAACTCCATGTTCTGATGCTTAGATTAAGAGGCTAATATTTTTGTTGGATTCCTCTTTCTGAGAGGTGTAAAATCCATATAAAAATAGTCTTAATCCGATGAGCAGAACTTATATTTTGAATTTATTATTCTTAATAAATTATATGTGCAAGGTCAGCCAGTTTTGTAATGTAGGCTCACATGCCCAACAGATGTGTCACACACCCTCATTGATGTATATATATACAGGAAAAGTTGGAGAGAATTTGAACACAACACAACTCACATCTTCCTCTCTCATCCTAAAAGTACGAGCTACCTGGAGGACGAATTTCAGCCACACGTAGGAAGGACGAAGAGGATCTTTCTGCTGCTAGGGTTTCGCAGAAGTTTGACTTGGGTTGACTCATCTACTGGTTGGAGGGTTGTTGTGACACATGCTGGGCTGGCTGACCAAAGGAGACTTTGCTGGTTGAAGCATCCTGTTGACCGCCGAAACGAACACATACATTTTTCTTGTTTCTGATTTGTCTTCTGTAAGATCTGCTTATATGTTCTATCTGCATTTTGCTTATCTACTTGTATGATTGCTGTGAGAAAAAGTGAAATTGCTCTTAGCATAGAACATCTACAAAACTTTACATGGTATCAGAGCTGAGGTGAAGACAAACTCACTTCAAGTGATCTCCTCTCCACGTCTTGGGTTTTGGAGAAGGAGATACACTATGGATTAAGCTGGTCTAGTATGATGATGCCCTAATGGAGAACGCAGTCATGGATCCGCAGGCAATGGAGATGTATTCATTTATGAATTAAGAAGCGGGTATATGAAGCCGCAGGGATAAAAGTAGCCACAACAAAGTATATGGAACCACAGTCAATCAATACGCTGTTCATGAAGAAATATAATACGCTGTTCATGGAGACCTAGCCGCAGTCATAACCACAGTCTAGTATGGAAGAAACCATGGTTATCTAAAGTCCTAGCCACAGTCTTAATAATACTCTAGACGCAGTCAATGGATGCCCTAATTTGCTGTCAAAGTGAGGCCTCAATATGCTGTCCAGGAAACCTTATATGCTGATGACTGATGCACAGGTCCTGGAGATACTTACATGCAGATAATGGAGACACATTTATATGGTGTTCATGGTTACGTTCATATTCTGGGTATACATGATATTTATACGGTCAACGTGATGCCCTAACACAGGGCAGAGTTCTACACGCAGTTAGACTATACATGAACGCAGCATAATCTATGTATTGGGTCAACATATGAAGCTGCAGTCAAACGCAACATTATCATATGTTCTGGGCTCTCGGCATACTTGAAGGGATGTAGCTGCAGTGGAAGAGACGTATTATACGCATTCATGGATGTACGCAGTCATGGAAAGGTCCCAGGATCTAGCTGCTGTCATAATAGTGTCTAGCCACAGTCGAAGAGTTCTGGCCGCAAAGGAAACCTGTAGCTGCCAAGAGGATGGCACCTTAAGAATACGCTGGCCCAAGGGTGATGCCCTAGCCGCAGTGAAAAACGCAGCAAAGGAAAAGTACGCAGCCACTATACGCAAAATGAAAAGATACGTTGTCATCTATACACACAGCAATCTCTAATCCGTTGGCAATGGAGACCTATACGCACATAAAATACTCTATACGTTGTCATGCATATACGTAAGATCAGGAAGATTTATACGCTGGAGACTTACACGCTAAAGAATTACACGCTAGAGACTTACATGCTGTAAAGGTAAACTCAGTCATGGTTGCATATACGCTGGGCATTATATATACGTTGTTCAATACGTTGTGTATGAGTTCATATGTATACGCAGCAAATAGTAATACAGTCATACGCATAGCATCTGAACACATCAAATGACAATACAGTCATACGTTTTCATGTCATTTGAACACAGTCGTATACATGGAACGCAGTCACTGGAATGCATACATGTAAACGCAGTCATATAAGAACATGTTCATATATACACGCAGTCATATGAGGGATATGGAACCAAGTTCATATATGGAATATGGAACCACGTTCATATGATCTATATAGTATAAGGAACACAGCGTAATGAATGCAGTCAAGGCAGCTAGGTAAGGAACACGCTGTAGTGAACACATAACATAAAGGGTCTATACACACCTTGAAGAATCATACACGTTGTTCACATGCTGAGAAACCCTATAGACCTGTCAACACTGTAATAGAAGAGACCTGTTAACACAAAAAAAAAAGTAGAGAAAAGCTCGGATGAGGGTACAATATTGTCTTGGTATATAAATCTCGGTGGCATACCTATAGCAGCCCAATCACAATGAACAGCAGTGATAGAACTGTAACTCTCGGCATACTATCTCAGCAGAACCGTGTTGATGGAATGAGTTTCCATGATGCATAGTATTTAGATATATGATCTTAATTTGAATATATACATGCAGGTGGACTTCATGTATATTTATACGCAGGTAGGTGACTTCATGAATATATATATACACAGGTGGACTTCATGACTGTATATACGTTGAGCAGTCACGCTGGGCAATCATGGGTATATATTCGCTGAGCAGTGTTGATATGATGCATGGGCAACATGAAGCTTGATATGATGCATGGGCAACATAAAGCTTGATTTGATGCATGGGTAACATGAAGCAATAAGATCATGGACATGGGCAGCATGAGATTATGGAAATGAAGGGCAGCATGATGATGGATAAGATCATGGACATGAGCAACGTGATTAGTGAAGTATGGTGCAGTACTGCTGTGTACATTCAAAACCGATGCCCTCATTCCGCTTTGGACTCCAAAACTCCCGAAGAGGTTTTCTCTGGTAAGAAACCTGATGTCTCACATTTTAGAATTTTTGGATGTCCTGTCTATTTTCATGTGCCGAAAGAAAAGAGAAGTAAGCTGGATGCTACTGGGAAGAAAGGAATGTTTGTGGGCTACAGTGAGACTTCTAAGGCATATAGAGTCTATGTACCTGGTCAAAGGGAAGTAGAGATAAGCCATGATGTCACTTTTGACGAAGATGCTTCCCTGAAGAAAGTAGTAGATCTTCCTAGATCTGAAGAAAATCATGAAGAAAGACCTGGAAATCTGGAAGAACCCCAGGATGAGACTATGCCTGATGTTGAAGGGCCAATGGACCCTATTGATCCTTCCCCTTCTCTAGGAAAGAGGCCATCATGGCTCAGGGACACCCTCGAAGATGCTGAGGGTCATGCTGCCCCAAGGGGAACATTCCGAGAAAGCAAGGAGCCGTGTAGATACCAAGGGTATCTAGCTGCCATAAGTACTATTATACAATCTGAACCTGGATCTTTTGAGGAAGCCATCAAGCATCAAGTCTGGAAGGATGCTATGCATGAAGAATATGAGGCTCTTATGAAGAATGATGTTTGGGATGTGGTCCCGAGACCGAAGGACAAATCTGTTGTCACCGCTAAATGGCTCTACAAGATTAAACATGGATCTGATGGGAGTGCTGAAAAGTTTAAGGCAAGATTTGTTGCCCGTGGCTTCTCTCAAAAGGAAGGAATTGACTATGACGATATATTTGCACCTGTGGCTCGATATACCACCATCCGATCCATCATAGCCCTTGCTGCTACGCAAGGATGGAGTCTTCATCAGATGGATGTCAAGACCGCTTTTTTGCATGGTGCAATAAAGGAAGAGGTGTATGTAGAACAACCTCTGGGATTTGAAGTTCAAGATCGAGACACTTATGTCTGCAGGTTGAAGAAAGCCCTCTATGGGTTAAAGCAAGCACCCAGAGCTTGGTATGAGAGGATGGATAGTTACTTGATGAAGCTGGGCTTCACTCGAAGCAATGCTGATCCAAACCTTTACTTTAAGGTTGAGGAAGGAAAGCCTCTCATTCTAGTGCTGTATGTGGACGACCTCTTCCTGACAGGTGATGACCCTCTCATTCATCAATGTAAGAGGGAGCTTGCTGCTGAGTTCGAGATGAAAGACCTAGGACTGATGCACTATTTCCTAGGCCTGGAGGTCTGGCAGAGACCTGGAGAGATTTTCCTTTCTCAAGGAAAGTATATTGTGAAGCTTCTGGAAAGATTTGGGATGGTGGACTGTAAGTCCGTGTTGACACCAATGGAACTTAACTTTAAGAAGTTGAGTGGCAGCGCTGCAGGGCCTATCTTGGCCAATCCTACTGAGTATCGTCAACTCATAGGAGCTTTGATGTTCTTAGTGAACACCCGTCCGGACATATGTTTTGCAGTGAATACTTTGAGTCAACAGATGGTTGAGCCTCATCATTTTCACTGGGTTGGTGCCAAGAATCTTTTGAGATATCTTCGGGGCACGATAAACCATGGGCTGAGATACACTGCCGGGAGTGTGATACTCCGGGGATATACTGATGCCGATTGGGCTGGCAGTGTGGTGGATCGTAAGAGCACATCTGGATGCTGTTTCAATCTTGGTTCTGCTTCGATCTCATGGATGAGCAGGAAGCAGAAGTCGGTGGCTTTGAGCACCGCGGAGGCCGAATACATTGCTGCTAGTATGGCCTGTTGTGAAGCAGTTTGGTTGAGGAAGCTCTTTAGTGAGTTGTTCCAACATGTGCTAGATACCACTGTAATACTCTGTGATAATCAGAGTGGGATTCGTATGACTGAGAATCCTGTGTTCCACGACCGATCCAAGCATATTGATATCAGGTACCACTTTATCCGGGATATGGTACAGCAAGGCGCCGTAAGGCTCGATCATATAGGAACTGATGAGCAGGTCGCGGATATTCTCACTAAGCCCCTGGGGAAGGTCAAGTTCCTAACCTTCCGTGAGAGTCTTGGTGTCGTGGAAAGACCCTATGATGTGGGTCCTGTTGGACGATGAGCTCTGGGAGCTCTGGGGGGCTTTGGGGATAGCTTCTCGGAGCTATAAGCACTCATAATGCTTCTGCCCCACCCTTGTGATTATTGAGCTGGTTCGCCACTCATTTAATCTGTGCCCCGTTTGCATCCTACCCATTGAGTTCAGGGCTCATGGGAAGTACCTCTCATTTGGCCAATGAGGTGTGGAAAAGCTAGAGACTATTAGCAAAGACTGATGGACGCATCAGAGATTGCCGTACTCTCTATCTAGGTGGCATGGTCCAACCACTTGATCTGGGATCAAGATTTGTGAGGTCTGGGACCTCTGGACTGATTATGTCAGTTGGGGAATGATGTCTTTGTGACTGACCCACTTCTGTTCTAAAATAAAGAAGCCAGCAAAGCAAGTTTCGGCGGGATGACTCACGATGTTAATTGCACTAATAGATGGAGTTCTCCCTAGTTGAGAGGGAGTGTTAAAATTGGACAACTAGGTCCAAACTCCATGTTCTGATGCTCAGATTAAGAGGCTAATATTTTTGTTGGATTCCTCTTTCTGAGAGGTGTAAAATCCATATAAAAATAGTCTTAATCCGATGAGCAGAACTTATATTTTGAATTTATTATTCTTAATAAATTATATGTGCAAGGTCAGCCAGTTTTGTAATGTAGGCTCACATGCCCAACAGATGTGTCACACACCCTCATTGATGTATATATATACAGGAAAAGTTGGAGAGAATTTGAACACAACACAACTCACATCTTCCTCTCTCATCCTAAAAGTACGAGCTACCTGGAGGACGAATTTCAGCCACACGTAGGAAGGACGAAGAGGATCTTTCTGCTGCTAGGGTTTCGCAGAAGTTTGACTTGGGTTGACTCATCTACTGGTTGGAGGGTTGTTGTGACACATGCTGGGCTGGCTGACCAAAGGAGACTTTGCTGGTTGAAGCATCCTGTTGACCGCCGAAACGAACACATACATTTTTCTTGTTTCTGATTTGTCTTCTGTAAGATCTGCTTATATGTTCTATCTGCATTTTGCTTATCTACTTGTATGATTGCTGTGAGAAAAAGTGAAATTGCTCTTAGCATAGAACATCTACAAAACTTTACAATCCTGCTCTTCCTTGCTAAATCTTTGCTTCCCTTTGCCTTCTTGCTCCAAATCCCAAGTATGCCACACTCCTCCAAGAGTGATCCAAGAAACTCTAGTGTCTAAGAGTATGAGAGAGAGAGAGAATCAAAGAGAGCTCCACCAAAATACTATCAAAAGCTTACCAACTCATCCTCATAAGCCTTTTTATTAATGAGACCTCTATTTTCTTCATTTTCCTCCTCACATGCAACTTGTGACCTTTCACCTTCCTTTTCTCCTACTTTCCATTATTTCATAAATCAAATACCAATTAATGCTTCTTTGCCTTTTCCAAAGCCTTTGCCATTGCTTTTGCCAATTTCCTTTAGCCATAATAAATCAAATGAACACCCACTAGGATGTTTTGCCCACCATTCAGTGTGGAATACGTGTCGCATGACTGTGGTCTTACATATTTTTACATGATTTTTTAACGAGGGCTGTTACATTTTGAAGGGAAGAAAGAAGAAAGTGCAAGTGATGTGTTCATAGTTGAAGACACTTATGCCACCTATGCACATGTTGAAGTACGAGAATGAGTATGGATGATTGAATCTTACAACTTCTATCACTTATACATTTAACAACACCCCACTTTAATGATACAACTATGTCTACACATTTTTAAATATTAAAATATACAAAAATGGTTGAGTTTGACACCTACAATCACTTATACATTTAACAATATATATATCACAACCTCCTCTACTACATCTTCCCACCATATATCCATTATCACTTAACCCAATAAACAATTCTTTTAATATATTATCCTCCCTTCACTATTCAAAAACCATCCCACAGAAAACTCCCCTATGTTTATCTTTAGGTTACAAAACCATCTTGATGCACTTAACCATCCTCTCTCCCACTTTAGGGATATTGCTAATTGTACTTAAAGTTAATTAACTCTTTGTCCTGAAAAAATACGAAATAATTAGGCTCCAATTCAATTGAATAGTTTATGAATATATTTAAGAAAAAATACAAAATAATTGGACTCCAAATCAATTGACTGAAAGATTAAAGCAATATTTTTGAAAAAACTAAATCATTTAATTGTTGGCTAGATTTCAAAATAAATTATTCAACTGTTATTCGTCTAACGGAGACCCTGCGGCAGATTGTATGGATAAGTCTTTTGTATAAGGGCCGGGATTTGAATTTTGGGAATTTTGCGAGGATTTGGTTCTGCAATTGGTTTTCGTTTATTTGGATTTGCTTAATTTTACGAGGGTTTGATTCTGTGATCGGTTTTCTTTTGCAAAGGAGGATTCGGACTAGAGCGGGATCTTGTTATGCGCCTCCTGCTGTTGGTGGTGTGCGGGAGAATTGTAAGCAGAAACGACATATGATGAACAGAGATAAAATGAATGGAGAACAGCTTCGACGAGAACCCGCTGGAGTTAATCATTTTGATGACCTTCCCGACGATGTACTGATTTCTGTCCTCGCCAAGTTCAGCACTAGTGCAAAATACGCAGCAGAATATGTGAATGTTTTATTAACGTAAGTTGAAATTAAATTCTACAGTTTTTGAAGTATGGGTTTTTTCTCATTAAAAGAATTGTGTTCCAAATTTTGGGCTTCTGTAGATTAGGATGCCTAACTACCGGAGCTTCACCAATTTTCGTTTTGATAGTTAAATGCTATCTGCTGACTCTTATCCCAGACAAACTCAATTCTACTTTTAGTCAAAGCACGCAATGGTGGTGCACTACTGGAAAAATGAGGAATACGTTTTCCAAATTTAGAACTTAATTAAACTAAAAAAGAGTACATCAAAGCTTCTCCCTGGTGGGCTAGCCCGCCCAGTGGGAAACCAGGCTTGTCATGGAGTGGCAGTGTCCAAAACTGCAGCTGAAAAGACTTATTCAGACCCCTGCCCAGTGGGAAATCAGGCCCTGCTTAGCCCAAAAAGGATAAACTTGGTGCAATGCTGCGTATAAACTTGAAAATCAAAGAGTTCTGGCTATGCAGAGCTCTGTCTCTGGCTGTCAAAAAGAGACAATAGAAGGGATAAAAACATAACTGAACTTCATCATCAGTGACCTGGAGAAGATGTACTTTCCTCATTTTCCGAGGCTGGAATTGGAGCGTCATCCCTCACTGCTGAGGCTGGAGCCATCTCGACACCTATGTGTTGAGGCCCGAGGGCTTGGCCATATCCTGATCAGATCTGTAACCTTGAAGGTGAATGAGTACTGGATGTACTGTGCGAGATTTCACCTCTCTTCTTGCTTGCAATCTCATGGTGCTCTAGACTATTTTGATCTAAGAGCGGTTGAGGAGGTCTGGTTTCTTGCTCGCAAATGCAAGAAACCAATTCACTTTCCAACTCATCAGTGCAATTAGCTGAAGTGGCGAACTAGAATTTGCATTTGCGAGCATCTTGCAATTCTATGCCCTTCTACAATGATGCCAATGGGTAAGGCACGGGATGTGCATAAGTTTGCAGCCCCTTTTTCTTAACCAAAACCTTAGAAATTAGGTTCTTTTGACTTCCTAGATCAGTAGTGGCATTCACCACAGACTTCTTTATCTGAATTTTCACATACAAGAGCTTTTTCTTTCCTCCATGTTCTGTATCAATGGGGAAGTAAAAAAATCCCAATGGAACTCACAGCAGATTTAAATTAAAAAAATTAAGACCTTTAAACTGTCTTTGTGCTTGTATATTATGGGTTGTTTGTTTGTTTAATTTGTGAACATCATCAACAACAATATATATATGCAATAACACAACCTAGGCATTTTTAATTGGAGAAGAAACTCTAGAATGGCATTAAGAACGCTACGTCCATTTACAATGCTACTAGTTTGTCCTATATTCATGATCGAATCTCATACAAAGTTCTTCAACAATCTCAGTATTGATTTGGATGGCTTAGAGATAGTTTGAGTTCATACAACCAAGATCTCTCTCACTAATTCCTTTATAGACTTTAATATTGAACTCATTACTATCCTTTTACGAGGTTCTAGTGTGCCTAACACATTGTTGCTATTGTCTTTGGGCTTTCAATCAATGCACCTTTTATCCACTAAACCAATTAAATTTTCCAACAATCTCCTCTTAGTCTAAGCACTAGTTCTTCTTAACAACCCCACTTCACCAACTCATACAAGTTGAGAGAGAACTTAAGTTCCCATTCTTTGACTGGTTGATTCCCATCAACTTATCCATCATTTATTTTTTCCTATATCATGTGGCTTCTTAAAGAATTAGTTGCTGATTAGTTTGTCTTCTCAACTGCTTCTAGGTTGTGCACTAACTTGCTACATGCCTCCCACACACCAATGTCCCATTGTCTTCCCAAGTTTCGAGGATAGGGTCTTAATTTTTGGCAACTAGGGAGAAATTCCCTAGCACTCTCTTGTCTTCGAAATATTATTTCTATATGAATTTAATTGTGATCATCATGTCGGCTTTGGAGGGAAATTCTTTTCTTTTGAAAAATTCAAAATCCAAAGTCTAAGGTCGGCTTCAAGGTCGTCTCATCCAAGGGTCATGACCCTTCACTCTTGAAAACAACTATATACATCCATTATGATGTCCGTAAAGGGTAATTCGCAAGGAATGTTTTTCTTTGAGATCCTTGCATTGATTTGAGGTACTTCGCATGGCCCTAATGATTGAAATTTTCCAATGGCATGTCTTGGCTTTGAGATTTTCAACTATACCTTTCTCTCTGCAATTTTCGCTTGGAATAGATCTCATATGCACAGAGGTCTCGCTATTCTTACATGACAGAGGTCTTGCTTTCACATTGCACCTCTGTCTCGGCATAGTAACCATGCTCTATATGGATTGCACCTTGTTCTATGGAATTGCATCACGAGCACAGCCACTGTAATTGCATAACATTATATGGAGTTTCGCTTCTTTATAATATGGTTTTGTTATGGCTTAGTCTCTTGTTTGATACAACGATATATGATGGCTTTGTCTCTCTCTTGGTTGAATAATATACGATGACACCATCTCTTTGCTCTAATTGCACAATAATATAGTCTTGGCTCCAAGAATATGGTATGTGTATGTGAACGATTTCGCACAAATAGTATGGTTGGTTATTTTCAGTGCATCTATGTATGATCCCGACATCGCACTGTGGTATGGTCATCCCTTATGCAATGTATGTATGTATGGTTCTTCTTCGAATATGTATAGTTCCTTTGTAGTTCTTATGACATCACAGAGATATGACATTATATATATATATATATATATCTTTTGTTTTTTTTTATTCTTTGAACTATGGTTCACGGTCACTGAGTGGCCGCTACTTCCATAGGTAATAATCCTGGCAAATCCACCCAAAGGGATCTACTTGCCAACTTATCTGGTTGGGCTTAACCCCAAGGGCGTTGAGGAGATTTGACCCTGTGACCTCCCAATTAGCAAGGTACTTAGCAATGGGAACTCGATTAACTCAGCGATCCCTTGGTGCTTATATATATGCGGTTTAGTTATCTATAGCATCACAGCTGTATGGCACTGTTAGTATATTGACATTTGTGTTCTGAGATCCTATCTTCAAGAGAAACCCTAATTATTATATATGCATATTTATGACAGTATGGCATGATAAATCATTAGCACGGTAGGTCTTGGATCTTCAGTAGTATTGGCTGTATGTCATATGTATGAAGCAACAATGATATTTATATGTCGCCACCCTAATATCAAGGATGACAAGATAATTGATGGCAATATTGTGTGACAACATTGGCAATGAGTTTTGTTCATAAATGAAGTTGTGAACAAGACATGTATGGGCCCTAGGCAACCTGTTGATATTTTTACCTTGTACCTCTCTATTGAACTTTCAATGACAATCTAATAGAAGAAGAAGAATTCCAGGTTTTCCCCCTTGTGGAGTTTTGCCTTGATCTCCGACTAATCCTGGTGTCTCTATGTGTGCTTGCTTTTCTTTTATTGTTCCTTTTTTTCTGTTCTGCTGCATTGTTGTTGATATTGTTCTTTCTACATAATTGCATATGATGTAATAATGTTATAATGTTGTGGGGTGAATTCAATATGTAAATGATGTAATGCAATTATCAAAGCAAAGAACAATATAGCCCTAAGAGAAAATTAACAGGATATCAAATGTGGGCTGAAGAAAAGTCATTGAAATCACCTTTATGAAGATCCCTATGTCAGATAGAAGTGAAGATGGCGGAGACCTAAAAGAAAGCCCAGGGTTTGAAGGAAACCCTAGGCAACCTTGAGGAGCTAGGGTTTGGGAAATAATATAAGGTTAGGGTTTGAGAGAAACCATTGATGAATATCATGAGATTAGGGTTTGGAAGAAACCCCTGAATCACACATTGTAGAAGGACTTGGATATGATTAGCTCAATGGGGTCCATGTTAGGATATTCCGACACATAGGATATAGTTAAGTTCAACTTGGTTTAGTGTAGAGTTAGGTATAGAGTTAGGTAAAGTGTGTTTCTTTACCGTTGTACATTTTGTAACTTACAATCCGACGATCATGATATGTAGTGATCCGACGGTTCACTCTCTCCTCGGTATTACCGACACTTGATCCGTGGCTTGACACCCGATTGGTCCATGAGTTCTATTTAAAGCGCATGGAGGGTCATTGTTCGGGTAATCCGTGCATGAGAGAAGCTTATGTAAATTTTCATTCTTTGATTAATAAATTGCCTGTAGTAGCCACGTTGGCGCAGGCCGTGGACTGTTTCCCTCTTTGAGGGTTTTAACCACGTCAAAATACTGGTGTATTGATCTGTGATCTGGTTGTGAGCGGTGTCCTTTTGGTGTTCTTTCTGAGGAACTTACCCTGTAAATTCCTACATGGTATCAGAGCTATTTGAGGGCCGCGTCCGTTGGTGATCCAAATCTGAAGCCGGTAGAACTGCATCCGACTGCCGTTTCCTAGATCTGCTGTTTCTGACTGCTTTCGGGCCGAGAGGACTGCTCTGTTGTGTTCGGAGCATCTGTTCCAGTGAGGAACCCCTTTCGTTTCACGCGAAAAGGTTTCCGGTAGCCCTAGCTGCGTCATTTTTAAGATCTGGAGGTATACAGTCTTTATTCGCAGTTTACTATTATTTTCTCTCTGCTTATTTCGGTTTCGGTTTATTTAGCTTTTTTTTAACCGGATCTATACCTTTCATTTCTGCGTATGCTCTTTGCCCTGCGACTCTGTGCGATCTGGGCAAATCAGAAATAGAAAGGAAGGATTTTTCTCATGCGTATGCTCTTTTCCCTGCACCTTAGTGTGATCTCGGAAAATCAGAAACATTGAGAAAAATATTTAGTTTTTCGGCTAAAGCTAACTTTGAGCTGCAAGGTTCATTTTTGAAAATATCTAGTTTTTTGGCTAAAGCTAACTTTGAGCCATAAGGTTCGTTTTCTTTGCATGTCCGTGTTGGGTTTTGTGTTTTGTGTTTTGTAGGGAAAAAGAGCTTTCTCAAGGCAAGCACGCAAACCAAGGCCCCCCCCCTCTCTCTCTCTCTCAAATTTTTTGTATAGATCAATTGGTTCAAAGCTATTTTAAGAGAGTAGAGGTCTTGGGTTCAAGTCTCCATTTTGTGGGGGCGGATTATTTCATTCCCGCACATTCGCGCACTTTGCCGGCAACTTCAACAATTTTTTTTCAAAAAGCCATAACTTCTTCATCCGGAAGCCTTTTTCAGAGCCGTTTTTTTTTTAAACCGCCTAATTTTTCGAGATCTATCCATTGGAACACTTACTTTCAGCATCTTCAGCTTCAGTTTTTTTTAAAATGGAAAGTCCATGCCATGTCATTCTTGACAGCACTAACTACTTCCAATGGATATCCTACATCGAAGATTTACTTAGAAGTAAAGGTCTCTACAGAATAGCCACAGACCAAGAGAAGAAACCAAAAGATGAAGACAAGGCTGCAAAATGGGAAAATAAACAAGATCAAGCACGTGGTTTGATAGGGATGTCTATTTCTCCTGATCTTAGATTCCATATTGCAGAACTTGAGACTCCTCATGAAGCATTGGAACAACTCACTAAAGTTTTTGGGATTAAAAATGAAATTAGAGCCCATCAACTTGAAAATGAGTTGCTTACATTGGATCCTAATAATTTTTCTTGCATTGAAGATTTCTTGTCCAAATTCAAGACCCTTAGATATCTCTTGGAAGGTGTTAAGGTTAAGAAAGAAGATAGTAACCTTATTTATTTCATCCTTACTAAGTTGGGACCAGCCTACTCTGTATTTGTTTCCACCTTCCATTCTACAAGGGAAGCTTTCATTTGTCAGGGAAAAGACTACAAGGCCCCTTTCTTTGACTCTTTTTGTGATTCTTTAATAAGAGAACAAGAAAAACTCTTACACCTTGGTCTTCTTAATCTTGGAAACTCTTCCAAGAAAGCGTTAGCCGCCCAGCAACAACCAAATTCAAAGAATCCTAAGAAGTCATTTCCTAAAAAGAATGGTCCTAAATCAAACAAGGGTCCTAAGCAAACTCAGCCTCAAAATGAAAGATCATTTCAGCAAAATGATAGGACCAATAAAAACAAATGGAAGAAGACTGATAGACATTGTAACTTTTGTAATCGAGATGGCCACTTAGAATCTAAATGCTTTAAGAAGATGGAAGCCTTGGAAGCCGCAATGAAGAAACATAACATCCATGTGGAGCATTCTTCAACTTCAACTTCAACTTCATCTTCAGGAATGGCACTTTCTGCATGTCGTTGTCAATCATATCAGTCTGGTTATGCATTAAATGTATCTTCTTCTTCTCATTCTCATGAGTGGCTCATTGATTCTGGAGCCTCTTATCACATGGCCAAAAACCAAGCCATGTTTTCTTCTTTAAATGATTGTAACACCAAAAATATATATGTTGGTGATGATAGATCTCTTAATGTTGTAGGGACTGGAACTGTTCATCTAGACAATGGTCAGTTTAATGATGTATTATGTATCCTGCAACCTTCTATCTATATATCAGATAACTCATTCAGGTGAAGGTAAAATTGTTGAATTTTCACCTCATGATGTTGTAATCAAGGATCTGAGAGATCCTAAACAGATTCTAGCTACTGGTATTGCTGATGATTCCACAAGGTTGTATAAGTTTCACAACTTTGGGTCATCAAATCTTCCCTCAGTATTTGTTGCTCATAATGATGAAGTGAGCAAACTTTGGCATGAGCGATTTGGTCACTTAAACTATCGCTCCCTTCAGCATCTATGTAAAGAAAATATGGTGACAGGTCTTCCTATGGTATCTTGCAGAGATGGTGTTTGTTCCGGATGTGTACTCGGAAAACATCATCGGGACAGTTTTGAAAAACGTGCCTCTTGGCACGCCTCAGCCCCTTTACAGCTTGTGCACAGTGATTTATGTGGTCCACTTCCTGTTGCTTCATTCTCTGGCTGCAAGTATTTCTTAACTTTCATTGATGATTTCTCCAGACGCACTTGGGTATACTTCTTAAAACTCAAGAGCGAAGTATTTAACACTTTTTTGGCCTTCAAAGCCTTTGTTGAAAAACAATCTGGACATCAAATTCTTAAGCTAAGAACTGATAATGGTGGAGAATATGTTAAAAACACATTCATCAACTTTTGCACCGAAAATGGAATTCAAATGCAACATACTGTTCCATACACTCCACAACAAAATGGTGTAGCTGAAAGGAAAAATCGCACCTTAAAGGAAATGGCTAATTGTATGCTGCAATCTAAAGGACTCAGTCTTAGTTTTTGGGCCGAAGCAATTAATTGTGCAAATTATATAATAAATCGCACTCCTACTAAGGTTCTAAAGAATATCACTCCAGAAGAAGCTTGGAGTTCCATTAAACCAGATGTAAGTCACTTTCGTGTTTTTGGAAGTGAAGCATGGGCCCATATTCCAGATGAAAAGCATAAAGCTTTAGAACCTAAGAGTGAGAAATGTACTTTTGTTGGATATTCTGAAGATGTAAAAGGTTATAGACTTATTCCATTTAAGTCCAAAAATGTTATCATTAGAAGAGATGTAAAATTTGATGAAAATAAATCGGCCTGCGAGCCTAGTCCGGCGGATGTGCCACCTCTTCCTATCTCTTCTACTTTTGAAAACATTTCTTCTTCAGATGATGAAAGTGAGAATGACAATCCTCCCCCACCTTCTCAGGATCCTCAACTTCCAAGATGGGTCCGTGCTACTCGGGATGCAGCAGGTGATCTTGCCGGTGATCCTACAGATCAGCGACGTACACGTTCTCAGTTTGAAAGAGCCTCTTCTTTACTGGCTCAAGCTCCAGTAAATCATGATCCTGACACTTTTGCAGAAGCTTCAGGCCATCCACATTGGGAAGCAGCTATGAATGAAGAATATCATTCATTGTTAACAAATGATACATGGGATCTTGTTCCTCTACCAAAGGGACGCAAACTTGTTAGATGTAAATGGGTTTACAGAACCAAGTATGGACCAGATGGGAAAGTTGATAAACATAAAGCTCGTCTTGTTGCTAAGGGCTTTTCACAGGTTGAAGGCATTGACTACACTGAAACCTTCTCCCCTGTTGCCAAAATGAACTCTATTTGCCTTGTTCTTTCCCTTGCTGCCTCTTTAAAATGGGAAGTCCATCAGATGGATGTTAAATCTGCCTTCTTGCATGGGGACTTGCATGAAGAAATCTATATGGAACAACCCATTGGCTTCATCCAAACAGACTCCAGCCTTGTATGTCGACTTAAGAAATCTCTTTATGGTCTCAAGCAAGCTCCTCAAGCTTGGTATGCCAAAATGGATAGCTTTCTTTTAGAATCTGGCTTTTCTAGGTGTTATTCTGACAATACTGTCTACACCAAGAAAGTGGGCAGCTCTCTTATCATCCTTGTTCTTTATGTTGATGATCTTATTCTTACTGGTAGTGATCCCAACCTTATAAACCATGTGAAGTCCAGCCTTAAAAAGAAATTTGAAATGACAGACTTAGGACACTTACACTATTTTCTCGGTCTTCAAGTCTTGCAATCCAAGGAGGGTATTTCCCTTTCCCAGTCCAAGTATGCTTGTGATATTCTTCGTCATTTTCACATGGAAGACTGTAAGCCAGCCCCTTCTCCCTTTCAGTCTGGAGTCAAACTTTCAGTCTCTTGTACTTCTCCTGAAGTTGATGCTACCTTATACCGTCAACTTGTAGGAAAACTCTTGTATTTAACCCATACTCGTCCTGACCTTTCCTTTGCTGTTGGCCTTGTTGCTCGTTTTATGCAAAACCCCCGTGAAAGTCATTGGAAAGCAGCTAAAAGAATACTTCGTTATGTTCGAGGTACAGTACAGTTTGGGATTCATTACAGTGCCAAAGCAGCTCCTCTATTAGTTGGTTTCACTGATTCTGATTGGGCTGGTGACCCTGATGATCAGAAGTCTACTGCCGGTTATGTCTTCACTCTTGGTTCAGGACCTATTACATGGGCTTGTAAGAAACAGGCTGCCATTTCTCTTTCGTCAGCAGAAGCAGAGTATCGTGGTGCCGTGGAAGCTAGTAAGGAAGCCTTGTGGCTTCGTCAGATCCTATCAGAGTTTGGCTTTGAGCAGCAGCATCCAACCACACTTTGGTGTGATAATCAAAGTGCCATTCAGCTATGCAAAGATCCAGTCCAGCATCAGCGCAGCAAACACATTGAACTACACATGCACTTCATCAGAAAGCTCATTCATGACCATGTTCTTGAAGTGCAATATTGTTCAACAGATGATCAGGTTGCAGACATCTTCACAAAGGCTCTCACAGAGGCGAAGTTCACTAAACTTCGATATATGCTTGGAGTTCAGGAAGTTGTCACTAAGGGGGGATAGGCTCTAGTGCCTCCTTCCTTCTCCTATTGTGTCATATTTGTAAATCCTTCAATCCTATCCCAAGTTGTTCTTAAGGGGGGATGTTAGGATATTCCGACACATAGGATATAGTTAAGTTCAACTTGGTCTAGTGTAGAGTTAGGTATAGAGTTAGGTAAAGTGTGTTTCTTTACCGTTGTACATTTTGTAACTTACAATCCGACGGTCACGATATGTAGTGATCCGACGGTTCACTCTCTCCTCGGTATTATCGACACTTGATCCGTGGCTTGACACCCGATTGGTCCATGAGTTCTATTTAAAGCGCATGGAGGGTCATTGTTCGGGTAATCCGTGCATGAGAGAAGCTTATGTAAATTTTCATTCTTTGATTAATAAATTGCCTGTAGTAGCCACGTTGGCGCAGGCCGTGGACTGTTTCCCTCTTTGAGGGTTTTAACCACGTCAAAAATACTGGTGTATTGATCTGTGATCTGGTTGTGAGCGGTGTCCTTTTGGTGTTCTTTCTGAGGAACTTACCCTGTAAATTCCTACAGTCCAAACTCATATGAAGAAAATAATTTTGCCTATGGATGCTAGGTTGGAACACAGGTTTTTCGGCTGTCGCTACATGCTCAATAGGATGCTCCGTGCGGCTGGAAAGCTTCAGCTACACGTTAGCTCCGTGCGGCTGTGACCCTAGATGGGTTGAAGATAATATGTTTGGGCGTGGCTGCTGCTAAATTCGATTAATGATGCCAAGTTGAGGCATCTCTTCATTTGCAGATTTATGATTGATGACTTGTGGTACCTCATGACAGGTATTCCGCTGATATATTTCTTCCGAAGGCAACATTAACTCTTGGAGACTGGATCAAGAGGGAGTTGATCATATCCTTCAAATATCGTTAAAGATAAGTACCCTTCTAGACTTATGATGTTTCTCTATGACACTGTTCTTGTTTAGATTTATTGTCTTGATTATTGCTTGTCCTTCTTGCGTGAATATTTGAGTATCTGAATACTACTAACTTCTTGATGAAGATGCAATAAGTTCTTGAGGATCAACTAGATGCTAAATGGTGCAGCTAGTGCAGGAAAGAAAAACTAGTGCAAGAAGTTGGTGCAGGAACATGATGAAAGCTGGTACAAGAAAGAGGAAGCTAAGGCAATATGCAATCTCTACTGCTGCCAATGACAAAGCGTATATGCTACCTGAATGCTATAAGTTGATAAAGGTATCTAAATATTACAAGGTATGTATAGTATATTGTTTCAGTTAAGCCTTGAGGTATGACAAGAATATCACCCTCATAGATGACTTGATTCATGCATGCCAGTCACATGCATATGAAAGTAAGTTTGATTTCCAGTACATGTGATATATTGGTGCATTTTATAGTAACAACTAATATGATCTCTTTGATATTTGGCAAGCCATGTGACCTTGTTGGATATCATGATTTTGTCTAAGATAAAGCAAGGCCAGAAACATTAATTTTTGATATACGATAATTTGATACTATGGTAACCCTAATAGATATAGGTGGTTGTAAGATGGATACTCAAGATCCTCTTCTTGTTGTTCTTGATAAGCTGTAATTGCTATGATGATTTAACAACATTTTGACAATGTATCAAATGGATGCCCTAACTTGATGGTGTTAGTACTCTGATAAAAGATGTTTGTGTAAATGTTGTGATACACTTGTCAGCTACCCTAATTGTATGACACTAACCCTTGATGAATGTTTGATGACATGCTCATATGTGATAGTGAAACAACTGATGGTGACTTGTCATGACTGTGATATATATATGTGTGTGTGTGTGAACCTGATATAGTCTGACTTTGTGATTTGACAATTTTGTTGATACATGAGATATGTTTGATATGTTGATGTCTTGATTGATGATGAGTGAAGAAGCTTCCCATTCAGAGGGAGATATCTTTGTTAAGTTTTATGGTAGGTTGTATGCTTGAAACAATTACTTCAATATCTTATTAGCCCAGTAACAATTTCACTTTAGATTCCAATAGCAATCACATTAAACTTCAACAATAGTTCATTATTGACAGTAATTGTAGATAGAACATCATCAACAATATGCACAGGAAGACAAGCCAAGACAATGAACACAGATATTTAGGCTAATGCCAGGGCAAAACCCCACAAGGGGGAAAACCCAACCAATCCTTCTTAATAATCAATATCAAATGTTCAACAGAGAGAGAAAATCCAATTTAGTACAATAGTCAAAGTCAAAATGTTGACTTGCCAATGAAGTAGACCAACCAATGAGATGAGGCCCAATTTGATCAAAGTAATTTGGTCAACAGTTTTGCAATAGTCAACAACAGTCAACGTGCCCTAGCCAGTCTAATCATCGGTGGTCAAAAAATGGTCAAATGGTCTCTAATTAGCTCGATCAAACCAACAAGGAACTTGGCCTCTGAAGCAGTTCAAAGTCAACCCAAAACTGAGATCAAAATTCAGTCAACCAAAGTCAACGCCATGTGGTCAAATTATGCAATCTGCCTACAGTCAACGCTGGTTAGCTTGCACAAAAAATATCAGAATCTGTGCCAGAGGATGCGGCTTGCCCAAACAGAGTTTCTCCAAGTCAAAACACAGTCGAATGGTCTCCCTAAGTCCTTGGTCAATGTTGGTCAAAGTTTGCTGCAGAAGAAAGTCTACGCAAAAGTCAAAGATGCTTAAGAAGGTCCTCGCATGTGTGAAAAGGAGTTGCTGCCTCATATGTGTATGACTATGAACCAATAAGAAGAGAGAGAATGTGATGTGTGATGATGTTCCAAAATGAGGAGGACATATGTTATATTTATAGTGGTTGATGAGGGGTGAAAAGACATGTCTATTCATCATTGGGTTGACTTGAAGAGGGGCAGCTTGGGGTCGACTTGATTTTGAGGCATTTGTAGGTGTGCAAAAATTCTAATTTTCCAAGTGAAGGGAGATGCCATCAAGGGGAATCCAAATGTGAAAAGAGCCATCAAAGGAGGGGCTTCTAGGATGGGGAATTAGCCCTAGTTGCACTCTTTAACACTCCCTCTCAACTAGGGATTAATTCCAATTGACCACGTCCATCCACGACTATGCCATCATGTACCATCTTTGCAACTTGTCTCGTCTCTGTTGAAGATTGATATTATAGATCAATAAGAAAGGATTGAAAGAGGGTGGGTCACAAGACCCTGCCACCCTCACCAAAATGACAGAGGCATGTCCTCATGACAGAGGAGCTCCCAAAGCTCAATGGCCAACTCAAGTGGGACCCTCACGAGAGGGTCTTTCCATGGCTCCAAGTCGCTCTTTGAAGATTGAGAATTCGACCTTTTCCAAAGGCTTTGTGAGGATGTCAACTACCTATTCATCCGTCTTGATGTGATGGAGCCTTATTGCTCCCCGCTGTACCATATCCCAGATAAAGTGGTACCTGATATCAATATGTTTGGATTGGTTGTGGAACACGAGATTCTTTGAGAGATGAATCCCTCTTTGATTATTGCAACAAATGATGGTGGTATCCAAGACATGCTCAAATAGCTCACTAAAGAGCTTCCTTAACTAAATAACTTCACAACAGGCCATTCTAGTTGCAATATAATCAGCCTCTGCAGTGTTTAGTGCAACAAATTTTTGTTTTCGGCTCATCCATGAAATTGCAATGAATCCCAAAGAAAAACAACATCCAAATGTGCTTTTTCTATCCACCACACTGCCAGCTCAATCAACATTAGAATATACATGTAGCCTCAAATTCCCGACAGTATCTCAGTCCATAGTTGATCGCGGCACAAAGTTATCTTAGAAGGTTCTCATGAAATAGGCTTGTAGAGACCAATGTTGTGAAAAGCGTGAGCGGGATTAAATCGGCGTGGGGAACGAATCGGAAAAAATCGGAAAAATTGGGAAAAAAGCGGAAAAAAGCGGGAAAAAATCGTTTGGTACAAAAATATTCATTTTTTTTTCAATTTTTTTAATATCTAAACCATCTACAACATAAAATAAATACATTGACACATAAATATGATAAAAAAACTAATATATAAGATGTTTAATATCATTTCTAGCGCTAAAATCACATATAACATTGAATCATGTCCTGAATAGTAAGTCTTGACTCCTGAGTCCCAACTCAGCCTCAAAATATCAACAAAAAATATGATAATGTATCTCATCATGTCATAATGTCATATACAATAAAATTAAAGTCTAATCCTATTGATTTCCTCTGCCCCTCTTGCGAGAAAATGTCACAACTTTCCCTTTCCCTCTAGATGTAGATGTTGGTGCCTGTGCTGGTGGAAATGGCAGTGGAGTCTGATGTGCTCTAGAAGCTGAAGAACTAGAAGTAGGAGCTACAGGAGGTAGACCACATCCTCTACTGGTGGCAGTGGTAGCCCGGGTAGGCGGTGTCACCTCCTCCTCCTCCTCCTCCTCCTGCTCCTCCTGCTCCTCCTCCACTACATCCTGCACTAACCAATCATCAGTAGAATCCATGAGAGGCCTCTCGGCCTCAACCCTCCATGCAGTAGTGGTGTCAATCCCATCCAATGAGATGGCATCCACATCAGGTGTCCTCTCAAGTTGCCTCACCCACAATCGAAGATTGTAGTAGACGTAGACCATGTCATTAAGTCGCTGGGACTCCAACCTGTACAAAGATCATGAAATAATAATTAATAATTAATATTATAAAAAAAATATTGTTTAATGAATTCAAAAATTTATTTGGAAATTTGCAATATGTTAAATGTTTAAGTGTTAACCTGTTGCGCTTCTTGTTGTGCATTTTTTCAAATACACTCCAGTTGCGCTCACATCCTGAGGAGATGCATGTTTGGCTGAGGATGCGTATGGCAAGCTTTTGCAAAAGGGGTACCCTGCCACCATACATTTTCCACCATGCATCTACGACAAAATTACAAATAAAATTTTAAATAAACATAAGAAAAAAATGGAATTTGAAGAGACAATGAAATTTGAAACAAAGTTACAAACTAAAAAATATTTGGCATTTTAATCATCCTATCAGTGATAGCCATCTCAAAGCCAAATGTGCCACCTGCCATCTTATATGTCTCAATTTGTTTAGAGATCTCTATACGTTGTTCTGGAGATCGCACCATCTTCTGGACACAGGATAAGAATCCATCCACGATCTCAACATCAAAATCAAACCCACATGCATAAGAAAATGCAGGGTTCAGGAAAAGCCCAACAGCATGAATGGGACGATGGAGTGTGTTGTTCCATCGCTCATCAATCACTCCCCATAGAAGGAGTTGTTTCTGAAACCCATCATCTCCCTTATCATCATAGTAGGCCCGAATGGCTTCTTTGGCCCTGTCCATGGCTTCATACAAATAGCCCATTGCGGGCTTCTCACCATCAACCAACCGGAGAACCTTTACCAAAGGTTCAGTAACGACGCACACCTCGTGCACTCCCGCCCAGAAGTCTTCGTGGTATGAAACTAGTCTGCATACGGCCTCTCCTTCTGGTTTGCGGCTCATTGACAAAGCACGCCACTCCTCTGAAAGAAACATTCTCTTCACATCCCACATAGAATTCAAGAGGGATTGAAGAGATATGAAACTCGTGGCAAATCGTGTAATGGCGGGGCGCACCAACTCTTTGTTGTTGGTGAATCTTCTCATCAAGCTAAGCACAGATGTATGATTATATATAAATTTTGTGATGCTTTTTCATGAGTCAACAATATCTTTGACAAAGGGAATTTTCCCTATGTCCTCTAACATCAAATCAATACAATGGGCAGCACAAGGTGTCCAAAATAAAGTAGGATGCCTGTCCATAAGCATTCTACCAGCAGCAACATAATTTGCAGCATTGTCCGTTATGACTTGGACAACATGTTGTTCACCCACCTCCAAAATAAACACATCCAACAAATCACATAAAGTTCTTGCATCTTTGATTTGATGAGATGCATCAACAGATTTGATAAACATAGTCCCCTTAGGACAACTAACCAAGAAGTTTATAAGGGTTCTCCCCTTTTGGTCAGTCCAACCATCTGACATAACAGTGCATCTTGTTTGTGCCCATGATGCCTTAAAATCCTCCAATCTTTGGGTGCAGTCACGCTTTTCATTTTGAAGAATCCGGCCTTTGAAATCATGATAAGAAGGGATTTTGTACCCCGGGCCAACACTGACAATAGCATCAACAGTAGGTTGGAAAAATGGATTATTCCTTACAATGCTGAAAGGAATATCACTCCAGAGGAGAAATTTTGCCATCAACCTGTCAGCTTGTTCTTTATCAGTTCTTTTTAGCATTGAACCGATAGATGGTTGTGAACCAGGTGTGGTTCGAGGAACAAAAAATGATGATGCAGCTACCGGATTGACTGATGCTGCAGTAGAACCAGTGCCACTTGGCCCACTTCCTTCAGTTGACCTTTTTAGTTGCCTTTTGAGTTCTTCTTTGGCCTCTCTAGTGTGCTCTAATTCTCCCAATGCTCTCATGGCTCTTTGGATAAGTTCAGGATTTGTATTTGTACAGGGCCCCACATCATGTTCAGGGATTTGTGCAAGGTGAAACTTCAACCTGTACACCCCCCCGCGTATCTCCTTTCCACACAACTTGCAATTCAAGTTTTGTCTATCATTCAGAGCTTTAGGTTCACCATATTCCCAGAAAGGATCCAATTTCCTTGGCATGTTTGTTTTTGAACTTTGAATTTGCAAACCTATGGGAAAATAAGGATTAGGAAATAGGAATTTAGGATTACAATTTAGCATTTACAAAATTACAAGTTACAAATTTCCAGAATCCAAAGTTCCAACCCCAAGTTACCCAACCAAATGGCAAATGCCAAAAACAATGAAAAAACATAAACAATGTTTAAAAAAAATGAAAAAAAAAATTTGGTTCCCATAGTCATACCAAGTTACCCATCCCAAATCAATGAAAAAATACAAAAAATTCTTTAAAAACAATGAAAACAAAAGGAAAATGGTGCCCATATGAAGTTTCCCAACGAAAAACAATGAAAAACATAGAAAAACAATGTTTTTAAACAAAGAAAACAAAAAAAAATTAATCAACATACCGTTTCTATGGAGAAATCGGTGGTCTTATCTTGAATTTGTCCTCTAAGCACTTAGATTTGGTCACAAACCCTCTTCAGCTGCTCTCCAACACCTCCTCCTCCTTCCGCGCGCGCCCACTGTCCAAATGACAAACAAAAAACCCAAAAACTCATTATAAATCGCGCTGCCCCGATACCCCGCGTTTTTTTCGGAAAAAATCGCGCTTTTTTTGAAAAAAGCGCGCTTTTTTCAGAAAAAATCGGCAAAAAATAGCCGATTTTTTCGTGTAAAAAGCGCGATTAAATCGGCGAGGGGAAAAAAGCATTATTTTTCAAAAAAGCGCGATTTAATCGCGCTTTTCACAACACTGGTAGGGACTCCCCTTTGTCCATCTTGATATCCTTTAACTAGTTCTTGAGAAAGAGGATTTGATTTGCATTGTTGACTTTGAACATTCCAACCAACTTACATACATTAAATTAGACCAACCAATGATATGAGGCCCAATCTGATTAAAGTAATTTGGTTAACAGTTCTGCAATAGTCAACAACAATCAACGCGCCCTAGCCAGTCCAGTCAACGATGGTCAAACAACGGTCAAAATGGATTCCAATTAGCTCGGTCAAAATAGTAAGGAACTCGACCTCTTTAGCAATTCAAAGTCAACCCAAAACATAGATCAAAATCGGTTAACCAAAGTCAACACCCTGTGGTCAAAGTCTACGGCTTGCTTGCGGTCAACCTCCCCAGAAAACCTTGGAATTTGTGCCAGAAGATGTGGCCTACCCAAACAGAGTTTCTCTAAGTGAAAATGCAATAAAATGGTCTCCCTAAGTCCTTCGGCAATGATGTTCAAAGTTCGCTATCGAAGAAAGTCAATGCATAAGTCAAAGATGCCCAAGAAGGTCCTCGCATGTGTGAAAAGGAGTTGCTGCCTCAGATGTGTACAAACCAATTAGAAGAGGGAGAATGTGATGTGTGACGATGTGCCAAAATGAGGAGGACATATGCTATATTTAAAGTGGTTGATGAGAGGTGAAAAGACATGTCTATTCATCACTGGGCCGACTTGAAGAGGGTCAGCTTGGGGTCGACTTGATTTTGAGGCATTTGTAGGCGAACAAAAATTCTAATTTTCGATTTAGAGGGAGATGCCATCAAAGGGAATCCAAATGCGCCAGCAAAGGAGGGGCTTCTAAGATGGGGCATTAGCCCTAGTTGCACTCTTTAACAATCCTTGATGAGATCCCAACACCTTCTATTTATTTGTGATGGATGATTAGAAGTCCCACGATTGCAGAATGAAATAATGAACATCTGATGTTATTTTTTATTGAACCTACAGTTCTTTGCTAATAGGTATGATTTATCCCATGTAGCACCAGGATCCACCTCTTGTATATAAGTGTTTTTATGGCATGCTAGATTGCATTGATGGATTATTGTTATTGGATTAGATAGATCCTTGTGTGCATTTTGAGTTAGACAGAGTCTGATTGTATATAGCTGGAACAGAGACATCTTCATGGATTGAGAGAATGTTGCTGTATGAGACAAGCTTAAGCTTGTGATTGTTGCCTCCTTGCATGAGAGGGAGAAAAGATGAATATGGTATTCCTTTCTTTATGTTATATATTTGCTTTAACGTTTGATGTCCTATATTTACAAAACGGCCGAATCGACTCCGACTCGGCCGAGTCGAACCGAGTCAAAGGCCTGGGGAGTGACTCGGCCAGCTACCCGGTTTGGTTGACCGAGTCACATATGACTCAGCCGAGTCATCCAATGACTCGGCCGAGTCATATGTGACTCGGTCAACCCGGCTGGGTAGCTGGCCGAGTCACTGTTGGGACGGCTGGGCAACGTAAATGATAAAAAAATTCATAACAGAGACTTATATATTGCAAATTAGACGTATTGGAGCATGCTCTCACCACTGTTAGCTTCAGAATGCTGAGATATTGTAACAACCTTTTGTATTGATCATGATGTTAGAACAGCCCAGAGAAAATGTTCAAACAATGATCATGAACGAATGTCCTTAAGTTAATTAATTGACAACCGCCTGATGTATATAGGAATTGGATGCCTCTTAATGTGTACTGTGTGTAGAAATTTCACTTAGACGTTTTATGATAGCAAGAAGGACAAGTGAAATCACAATATAATGAGATAGATAATTGCTATTGTTAACAGTGATTTTTCAATTTGACAAATTAATGCATCTGAAAGATAACTCACAAAGAGAGAAATAATGCTATCTACTATCGCATAAGTCAACTAACAATGAGCTTCAAAGACAAAAGGAAAACACCAGGCCTAAGATATGGTACAGTGAACATTGAATCAGCCTGGATATGAATGTTGGACTCCAATTTGGCAATGTGACCCCTTCAGAATGCAACGCTGAGCCTGCAATTACAAATTTATTGGCCCTGTACTGTATACATTAAGGAAGAGACCCTGTAGATGCTGGTGGCTGAGGGAGACAAGGCTGAACAAGGCTGCAGAAAAGAGAAATAAGCCTTTTAGACCTGTGATAATGCCCAATAAACCAGTGGCCAGGGTAAGGAAAGATAATCAGGCCTGTAAATCAACAGGGATAGTCACAAATGACAAATTCTCAATGTAAACTCACACCAATCCCTCAAAAATTCATCTCTAGGCCTGTAAATAAAATATCAGTGTATATGATTAACAACAATAAATCTATTAAACCCCCAGCGTCAAGGGTAAATGTCCCCTTTAAAGCTTGTAATAGGGTTTGATACCCTCGGTGCCTGCAGCTAGGTTTCTTTTGGCAAATGTGGGCCAGATGGATACAAAGTTGTCTTCCATCTATATTATAATGCTGTGTGTTTGGAAACATGAATGAAAATCTTTAAAATTATGTTTAAAATATTTAAAATTATGTTTTTTAATAAAAAAAATTAAATATTTAATGTATTTTTTACAACGACCGAGTCATTGAAATCGAGCCGGCCGAGTCATTACCGTTTCGGAGTCGGAGTCGGAGTCGATCCTCGGCCGAGTCGGAGTCGGAGTCGGAGTCGATCCTCGGCCGAGTCGGAGTCGGAGTCGGAGTCGTAAAACATTGATATGAACAGGAAAACATAAAGCTGCTGCTCTTGGTAATGTATGAGATAGTGTGGTTGAACTCTTCAGTAAGCTGTTTGAGTCAGCATCGGATATGAGCACTTTGATATGTTTTTGATCTTCAAGAGCAACATGATTGATGGATGTGATCTGACCCTCCTGGGCATGGGTCTAGGCTGATGAAGGACACTGAGCTAGCTCTTACCCCTGTCTGAGCTCTTAGGGAGAGGAATCGAGCTGAAGGGCTCCTGGGGTTGAGGGAACTCTGGATAATAAGCGTGCGTGATTCCTACTCTTGATGTAGGTCGGTATCTCCCCTATTGTCACCCATAGGGTATGTGTGATCCTAGTCAGTTTTGACAAGTCAGGTATCTCCCCTTATCTTGATCTGGCAGAGTATACCCCAGTTGGCATCATACCCACAAGCGGGGCTTGTTGGGATTGTCCCTCCTCATCTGTTAATCGGGTTGGTAAGTTTGGTATCTCACCCAAGCTCAGATTATGATGCATGTGTTCTGCCACATGACTCTTAAGGGTCATTGCTGGTAAGATCAACAAGCAATATGATGGTTGTGATCCTTACCTCGTATAACAAGTGGTATCTCTCCCATTGATTGCACAATGGGATGGTTGTGCTACTTGCTTGGTGAGAGTGTCCCATAGCACCTTCCTCATTGTCATTGGATTCCAGGTGGTAGCATTGGCTTCTCGATGATGAGTTTCCCAGGTTGTAGCATTTGGCTCCCTGTTGGCAGATGTTCTGGGTTGAGCTAGGCTCCCCAATGTGGTTCTCGGTTGAGGAGGGCTTCTTGATGTTGTTCTGGATTAAGCTAAGCTCTCCGATTTTAGTGTGGGTTGAGTTGGGCTCCCTTATGATGTCATATTCTTCTTCTTTAGATTTGAGATTTTTCAACAGATGGAGATGTGTCGAGTCGAGATATGTCCTGATGATGATAATGATTCACTATATTGATTATTGGATGTAGGGTAGAAGCAAGAAGCTCCCCTATGATGATTCCTCTTCTTGTTCAACTGATGATCGAGTTATGTTGAGGAATGATGAGATGGATGTCTTATTGATATAGTCTTCGAGACTAATAGGGGTTGGAAGGTTGATCTCCCCTTTGGTCATGGATTCCTCTTCTTTCATGATATGATATGAGATGGGTCTTATTCATGATGCAACTATGATGGATATTCTAGATGAGGCTTATGACATTGATGGAAATTCCTCCCTTGCTGAGAGGGAGTGTTAATTTTTGGAAACTAGGGAGAAATTCCCTAGCCCTCTCTTGTCATCGAAATATTATTTCTATATGAATTTAATTGTGATCATCATGTCAGCTTTGGAGGGAAATTCTTTTCATTTGAAATTCAAAATCCAAAGTCTAAGGTCGACTTCAAGGTCAACTCATCCAAGGGTCGTGACCCTTCACTCTTGAAAACAACTATATATATCCGTTATGATCTTCGTCATTCGCAGGGAATGTTTTTCTCTGAGATCCTCGCATTGATCTAAGGCACTTCGCATGGCTCTAATGACTCTGGAATTTTCGGATGGCATGCCTTGGATTTGAGATTGTCAACTATACCTTTCTCTTTGCAATTTTTTCTTGGAATAGATCTCATATGCACAAAGGTCTCGCTTTCACATCTCACCTCTGTGTCGACATAGTAGCCATGCTCTATATGGATCACACCTTGTTCTATGGAATTGCATCACGAGCACAATCACAAGCACAATCACAAGCACAGTCACTGGAATTGCATATCATTGTATTGAGTTTCGTTGCTTTATTATATGGTTTCGTTATGGCTCAGTCTCTCGTTTGATACAATGATATATGATGGCTTTGTTTCTCTCTTGGTTCAATAATATATGATGACACTGTCTCTCTACTCTATTTGCACAGTAGTATAGTCTAGGCTCCAACAATATGGCATGTGTACGTGAACAATTTCTCACAAATAGTATGGTTGGTTATTTTTAGTTCATCTATGTATGATCCCGACATCGCACTGTGGTATGGTTGTTCCCTATGCAATGTATGTATGTATGGTTCTTATTCGAATATATACAGTTCCTCTGCAGTTCTTATGACATCACAAAGGTATGGCATTATATATATATGGCATTACTGTTACATATGGTATCTAGCGTCACTTTTGAATATATGTGGCTCAGTTATCTATAGCATCACGAATGTATGGCACTGCTAGTATATTGACATTTGTGTTCTGAAACCCTATCTTCAAGAGAAACCCTAAATATTATATATGTAGAGTTATGACAGTATGGCATGATAACTAAGTAGCATGGTAGGTCTTGGATATTTAACAGTATTGGTAGTATGCCATATGTATGAAGCAACGGTGATATTTTTATGTTGCCACCCTAATATCAAGGATGACAGGATAATTGATGGCAGTGTTGTGTAATGACATTGATGATGAGTCTTGTTTACAAACAAAGTTGTGAACAAGATATTTATGGGCTTTGGGCAACTCCTTGATATTTTTACCTTGTACCTCTATTGAACTTTCGATGACAATATAATGGAAGAAGAAGAATTCTGGTTGCCCCCCTTGTGGGGTTTTGCCTTAGTCTCCGACCAATCCTGGTGTCTCTATGTGTGCTTGCTTTTCTTTTATTGTTCCTTTTTTCTATTTCGCTGCATTATTGTTGATATTGTTCTTTCTACATAATTGCATATGATGTAATAATGTTGTGGGGTGAATTCAATATGTAAATGATGTAATACAATTATCAAAGTAAAGAACAATATAGCCCTAGGAGAAAATTAACAGGGTGTTCATTTTCCATGGAACATATCTGCCTTGCACGCTCTAGGGGCATTTGATGGGTCTTCCCAGTAATTGCCAACAACTTATTCAAGAATCATTGACAACCTTTGATGTACTGGATCCTTAAATTAACATAATTGACTAGAATACATATAGTGTACTCTGTAAGTCATTTAACATGATGACACGAGACACGTGACATGGAGGGTACATAAATATGAGTGTTCGACATGAGATATAGTGATCCCAACAATATGACACAAAAGGAACATTATATATATGTATGTTAGCATAAAATTTTAAACATTATAGACCCAGGGTTCAACCTTAGGTTGCCAACAAAGATACCATCGTAGTCTAGCTTAATGTTGGCATTTTCACTCCCTTTGGGAAAAGGGGCATCTCACCCGAGGCTTGCCAGAACTGACAAGAGATAAAGAGGGATCTAGATAGGTGACGAAGAAACCTTAACTATCATCACATTGCACATTATCTTAATCATTTCCTCAACCAACACAACAGAGCAACTATGCAGATTAATCATTCATAAATAAAGACAGTAATAGAACATGCACAAATAAAATAATTTTAAAGGGGGCATTTAATCAACAAACATCACACTACAAGTCGTTCCCCCAACACCTTTATTTATAACCCAGATCGTTGCATAAGATCTATGCGCATGCTTGCGAAATCATAATATTGTGAATTGCATTACATTACAAGAAAGAAGGAAACTTCAGAGGGTAAACTCAAACCCAAATCGAGCCATTACACAACAACAACAAAACAACAAAACTATGCCTCTTCTCAGCCCATCAACTCCTATAGTTCTCAACAACCCGATTTGTTCATCTGCGTCCCTTTTTATAGTCTCTCTTGCTTGATTTGGTCCAATCTAGCCAACTTTCAGATTCCTTGATCCCATCCTTGATCGAGTCCACTTTGACATGTTTTGGCATCTTTGCCTTTGATCTTTTCAATTCAGCGTGCGCTTCCTTCTTTCGCAGCCTCATGAGTCCCAATATAACTAACTTTTAATTTTCCTGCCGCTTCTTGCTTTCTGGTGACTGCTTCTGGCCAGTTTAACCATTTCTTCTTTGTGATTGCTTTCTAGTGTTTTCCAAAATTTCTTCAAAAAAATAAAGAAAGACCCAACAGTCCTCGACCACAATCTATTGACTCACCCTCTAGTCAATTTGCTATTGGCGCATTTGATGCTGTCTTCTCTTGTACTTCTTTGTCTACTCCTTCATCTCCCTTTGCAGTTGTTTCTCCTTCAAACGAAGGACCGAACACTGGCACATCACGCAACACATCATTCCTGAAACTAGTATATTGATCAACAACAATTGTCTAGGTATGAAGAATGGCAGTGGCTTTTCCAACGAATTGCTCTGTGGCCTCAGTAGGTTGGGATTGAAGCATGTCTTGGAGTTGGCTATCCGCTGTAGAATGAAGAGCCTGCAAGGTGATAAAATGTTTCTACGCGACAAGGCATAGGTTGCGGAGTGCGTGCTTTGTAGCCTGTGATGCTTCTTCGATTTGATGAATCTGGACTTCAAGGGCATCAGGACCTGAGCGCTGGGAAAAGAACATGGTCAGATGGGTCATGATCAACTAGGGAAGCTTTTTCATTCATTCCTAATAGGTCATCGGTAGGGTGGATAGGAGTGTCAAACAGGAATAAGGGAATTGCAGGCTTTGTAGGGCGATTCATGGAGAACAACTGATGGCTGTAAACAAGGTGAATTGGGGGTTGACAACGAGGGGAAGATGCGGACTCAGGGGACACATGAGCCAGGATGGAAATGCTATGGAAACACAAATACTGTGATATTCAAATGACAAATGGCTTGGTTATATATAGAACACATGGCGGGATTGTGAACTGAGTGGACCGTTACCCAATAAAGCCAACACTCAGCCAATTTAATGCGAATCCAGAAATCCGCCTGAAATCTAATGAAATTTCTCAACTTGCCCAGAAAATTGAAATCATTGATTGACAAGTCTAGAGAACTAACTAAATGTCATACAAAAATACTACTAATTATCACTGACAACTGTTACAGGAAGAGAGGTCTTAATGGCAAAAAAGACGCATATTTATGACTAACGATTTGACAGACTAGACACAATTACACGTCCTTGACCACAATGACTTGCGGTGGGTCACAACTAAAAATGAATACTTTATTGATGCAACTAAACACAAAATAGACTAGCACAACTGACTTAACTCTAGACCTAACTAGTACTTTCCTTGCAGAGCACTCAAAAAATTAAATTTGAATTTACAAGGCATATTAGGGCTTCAGGCGTGCTCCATTCACCCAACCAGGCAAAAGGATGCCATCCAACTGAGAAGGCTTGACAACTCCAAAATCTTTAATGTTCACAACATAAAATGGTCCAAGCCAATGTGTTTGCAACTTACTGGGATGCTTAAGGTATTGCTGTCTTAATGTCCCTGTCATGCCAAGCCTTTTGCTTTTCTTTTTCAACAGTCTTATGGAAGTCTGCGAGGAACGTCTGCTCATCCCGCCACAACTCCTGCAATTGTTCTGTAATGGATTTATCATCAAACATCCTGGTGGCGTGAGCCATGAAGAGATCAGGAACTATGAATTTGGCTGGAACCACTACTTCTCTGCCATAAACAAGCTCGAATGGTGTATACTCGTGCAACTGCTTAATTGTAGTGCGATAAGCCCATCAAGTCGCTGGAACCCGCTCATCCCAATCGTCCCCATTTGCAGAGCAAATATTTATTGAGACCCTTTTCCAAAATTTTATTAAAGGCTTTGACAGTTCCATTCACTTTCGGATGATAAGGGCTACTCTTGTGATGCTGGATCATAAAGTTTCAGAGCAATGAACTAACTGTCTCATTGATAAAATGTGATCCTTGGTCACTAGTAAGGCTTAGAGGACGACCAAACCTAGTAATGATATTTTCAAAGATGAATTGGGCAGTGGTATCAACGGTGCAATCTTTAACAGGAGTAACCTCCGCCCAACGCATCAAATAATCTGTTGCAGTGATGATGTATCTAGCATGGGAGTGTCGTGTGGTGGGTTAATCAGCCTTGCAAAATCAAATGCCCACTTTTCAAATGCTTCAAGTGCTCTAACTGGATGTAAAGGAAGCTCATCTCTTGGTGAGGGTCGACCAACTCTTTGACAAATATCACACTTCTTAGCATAATATTTAGCATCTTTAAATAGAGTTGGCCACTAGAGGCCGACCTGTAAAACATTCCGAGCAGTTGCTTTACCTCCAACATGACCTCCTGCAACTCCTGCGTGACATTCCCATAAAACGTTATCTCTTTCATGATCCAAAACACACTGACGCAAAACTTGATCGAGCCTCATTTTATATAATTGTCCCACAATCAGTTGATAATCGACAACACGAACAACCATATGCTGCTTTTGAGTGGTTGTATAATCATCGGGGCATTTACTTGTTGCGAGGAACAATGCAATATCCTCCAAGTAATCTGGGATTGCTTCGATTCTGAATAAATGTGCATCAAGTAATTGGTCATCAAATGATCCTCCAGATTCTCCTGATTCCAACTGAGACAAATGATTTGGTCCCACATTCGAGTGACCTGGCTTGACAATGACTTCAAATGTAAATTCTTGAAATAACAAAAGCCATCGACATATTCTTCCCTCTAAGACAAGTTTATCAACTAGGTATGTGAGAGCAGAATGATCTATAAAGAACTTATAGGGACCACCCAAAAGATAGTGCCTAAATTTCTTTAAAGAATACACCATAGCAAGGGCCTCCTGTTCAGTAGTGGTGTAGTTCTTCTTCGCAATAGAAAGTTTTCTACTAGTGAAATAAATTGGATGATCTAAATTACCCTCTCCAGGCTGGGTCAGGATAACCCCTAAATCAATCCCTGATGCATCAATGTGGACACGGAATTCCTTATTCCAATTAGGATAAACTAAGATGGGTGCACTTGTGAGTTTCTCCTTTAGTGTATCGAAGGCAACATCACATTCAGTAGACCAAACAAACTGCTCAGATTTTTTCAACAAATTTTCCAATGGTGCGGTAACTAAAGCATAATTATGGAAGAATCTGCGGTAGTATCCTTTGTGTCCTAGAGTTTATCTTAACTGTTTGACACTAGTCAGCGGTGGCATATTCAGTATTATTGCAACCTTGTTAGGATCTACACATACTCCTTCCTTACAAACTATATGACTGAGCAATGTTCCAAAAGGGATAGCAGAAATGCACTTCTTTAAGTTCAAAGAAATTTTAGTTGCTTGCAACGATCAAACATCACCTTGAGTAAGCTGGAATGCTGCTTCAATAAGCTATACACCATCCAATCGTCCATGTATACCTCAAGAAACTTATGAATATAGTCTCGGAATGCAACAATCACAATCCTTGAAAACACAACAGGAGCATTCTTTAAACCAAAAGGCATGACATTATAAGCATAGGAACTCCATTCAATTGTGAAGGTAGTTTTCTTCTTATCTTCTTTTGCAATGCAGACTTGATGGTAACCAAAAAAGTCATCAGTGAAAGAATAAGCCTCATTTCTTGCAACATTATCCAGAACCTCATCACTGAAAGGAATAGGAAACAGATCATGGATACAAGCGTTGTTAAGGCTTCTATAATCAACACACACCTTGATCTCTTGGGAATCCTTATCTTGAATGACAATTGGACTAATCCATTTTGCCTCATCAACTGGAAATATAAGCCTTGTGGTGAACATCTCATTGATTTGCTTCTTCACCTTCTCTTTAACTCTTAGATTTAATCTGTATGGTCGATGCTTGATCGACTTTGCATAAGATTTCAGGACTATCTTCATCTCACTCGAATCTCCTTTAATCCCTTTAAGCTCTGAGACTGAGGCAGGAAGCAAATCCTCATATTCCTTTAACAAGTCAAATACTTCCTTGGTGGTATGATTGTCCCAATAATCACCAATAGAGGCAATTTTGGGCTTATCCTCGGTTCCAATGTTAAGTTTCTTCAACTTTAGTGGCTTCAAATGAGGTGCATTCGTGACAAGATCCTCATTTATCCCTCTCTCCCCCTCAGATTCTTTAAAAGATAGGTGCCTTAACTCCTCTAGATCATCATCTGGTTCCTTATCAATTTTTCCATAGGCTACAACCTCATGAAAATCCGATTCATATTGATGTGCAAAATCTTTGTACTTGCTACATTCCTCAATTGCTTTTCCAAAAGGGAGCATGTTAAAAATGGCAGCTAGCGCCAAATTCCACCTTGGACAACTCATATGATGGAGATGATATTTTTATTGGATTCCTCTTTCCGAGAGGTGTAGGATTGATCTAAAGATCATCTCATTCTGACAAGTATAAATGGAATTATGAATTTATTTCTTCTATGGACAAATTGTCAAGGTTGGCCAGAAGTCTAATGTAGGCTCATGAAGCCCAATAGACGTGTCTCTTCACCCTCAACGTTGTGTATATATAGAGGAGTCATTTTCCTCATTTGGTCACTCATCATCACACATCTTTCTCTCTCTACATCTGATTGGGTCGTACAAAATTACAGGCAGCTTGTTCCTCTCCACACGTGCGAAGGTTTGACTGGGATTTTTGGTCTCTGCATTGACCGGGCAGTGTTTGACTTTGTTTGACTGTGTTTTTTGTGGGAAATTCCTTGTTTGGGCAGGATGCATATTTTGGCACAGAAATCGAGATTTTTTGAGCAGGTTGACCAACGTTGACTGCAACCCTTTGACCGTAGAAAGTTGACTATGCATTGACCAAGTTTGACCAGATTTTTCAGGACTGTTTTGGGCTGATTTGGACTATCTTTGGAGGCTGAGTTGATTGGGTTTGATCAAGCTGAATTGGAGGAGAATTTCTGCTGGTTTGACCAATGTTGACTTTCTGGTTAGGGCATCCTGTTGACTGCAGTTTGACTGGACTGTTTTTGACAGTGTTTGGGCAAGTAAATTTTGTATATTGTACTCTCTCTCTGTTGAACTTTTGAAGAATAATAAGAAGATTTGATCAAAGGGTTTTCCCCACATTGGGGTTTTTCCCTGACATCTGCCAAATACTGTGTCTTGGCTTGTGTTCTCCTTATTGTTTATGTTCTATCTGCATTTACTATCAATGTTAATGTGATTGCTAATCTAGAAATTGATATTGGGCTAATAAGAAAATTTGAAGTAAATTGCTCTTAAGCATAGAACATACCATTGTTATCTAAAATTAACATGGAATCAGAGCTAAAGTGAAGACAAAGCCCAAGCAAGAATGAGGAGAGCAATCATTGAGATTTGTTGGACAAGGACAAGATTCGATGGCCTCATCTTACTTCAAACCAGTGTTTTTAAAATCGGAACCGGTGATCGGACTGGTCCACCTAATGAACTGGTTTACCAACCGGAACTAGTCTAACCGAGACTAGTTTGGTCTAAACGAACCGGTTTTAAAAAAATACATTAAATAATTAATTTTTAATGAAACAAAACTATTTTTAAGATGTAAAACCATGATTCCAAGCCAATAAAGACAAAATATGCAAAGTTTGCTCATTTATATACCATGTAAAGGTGAATATATCAAAATGGCACCGAGTGCAATACATATCATCGACAAAATATCAAAATACATAAGCAATGAGGCTCTAAATGGCCTATAAAGTCCAAAAACAATGCTGCAAGCTATGAGTCAGGCCATTGGCCTACTATAAGTCTACAGTGTACACATGATCAATCATCAAGTTCATCACCACTACTAGCCACAGAATCATTATCAGGAGATATATAGACATCATCTGGTTCAGAGTCTGAGGATGCCTCAGGTGTCAGCCTGATCTGCAACCTCAGTATCAATGCCACCAATGATAATAGAAGTGGACCTAATGGAAGCACGAGTTTGTCGACCTGCACGACTAGTGCCTTCCATTGGTTCTTTGCCTTTCCTTGATGCCGCTACTGATCCTGGTTCTGATGCGGCCACATAATCTGCTTCATCCCTCACTAAAGCCATGTCGAACTCATTTCCCTTGACCTTTTTTACCCTATTAGTAAATTTTCAGGTCATTTCCTCTGTCCCAAGGCTTCCTAAGCACTAGATTTCCCCTGCTTCTTCCTTACTGTCTTACCCTATAACAGATTAGTCTTTTTCCAATAACACTAATATATGGAACATGATCTGAAACATCAAGGATTAAAGAGTGTAGTATCCCAAGGGGATTTTTGCCCTTACGGTTTCTATTTTGGTTAGGGTGTCCATTAAATTAGAAAAGACTATACACAACAGTGCACATTCATCTTTTTAATTTTCATCAAACAATGGGCATTCATCTATGTAATGCATGAATATAAAAGATCTTCAACAGTAATATAATTCTTCAACAAAGCTTCAATAAATTAGGGCTGACTGCCTAATGAACAGTAGATTCCTCCAACCATTAATCCATAGTATAGTTCTGATTACAATGTCAAGATTTAGTAGACCAATGTTCCAACTGTAATTCACACTAGCACTACCCAATACTACTGTTACTCTACTAATTAACTCACTGCCTACTGTGCTGCGACCGATTTGTTTTCTGTTTGTGGCAGACCCTTCCTTAACCGCTTTTTTCCCTGCCGTGAAGTAATGCTTCAACCTCTGGTTATGTTGGCTTACTGTTGTAGGAGAGCTGTTGTGCTACCCTGCTTGCACAATCCGAGCCTGCAGAGGTTTCTCTATTTTCCAAGACGTATGTGGACCAGAATTAGATGTCTGCAGTCTTCAGAGAGATGTTAATTGGTAGACTGTTGCCTTAACAGCCTCGGGATTGAATTAGGGTGATGCTGCAGAAGATTCTTATTCCCCCCAAAACCCCTAAAACACAGTCAGGACTCAGCAATACGCTTTTTTCAGTTGACAGTGGGCATGCCTCTAACCGGCCGGTTCCGTCCTAAACCGGTCGGTTTTCACCGGTTTAGGGCAAAAAAAGGAGAAATGGGCAATCAAACTGGGTTTTTTGGCCGGTTTCGACCAGTGGGCTTGCTAACCAGCCGGTTAGACCGGTAATCAGTTAGCAAGACCGGTTTTTAAAACTATGCTTCAAACCTGATGACAAGCTCCATGATAAGTCTGATTATCATGCATGGAAGATGTCTCTTGATTTGACTTTGGAAGAGCATGATGTTATGGACTATGTGCAGGGAAAGATTACTGAACCTCCTTCAAATGCATCGACTGTCGCTAAGACAAAGTACAAGAAAGGTGAAGTCAAAGCTAAGAAGATCATCAGGGATTCTATTCATAAGCATTTAGTTGCTTACATCTCCGATTTGAACACATCTAAGGAGATATATGACAAGTTGGTTGGCATGTTCAAAGCTAGCAATGCAAACCAAGTCCTCTTTCTCAAGAACAAGTTGAAGGACATAAAGAAGGGAAGAGGAGAAGATATCCAATCCTACTTCATGAGGATTACCGAAATAAAAAATGATCTTCTTTCAATTGGAGAAGTTATTGCTGACAGGGAGCTCACTCTTATTGCCCTTGGAGGTCTCCCTCGTGAATGGCATGTGTTCAACACTACTATCCTCAACAATGACCGGATTCCAGGTTTTGATGAATTGTTGACTAGATGTAATAAAAAAGAAACAAGGATGATAGAGAGAGACATGCCTTCAAATAGGAATGATGCTACTGCATTCTCCGCTCATGCTAAAAGAAAGAACAATGCAGTTTCAAAGAATCAATGTCAAGGAAGACCGATATTCAAAGATGGAAGAAAGGGTTGATGCTTCATTTGTAACAGGTTTGGCTACTATGATAGGGAGTGTCCTAATAGAAGGGATGCACCTCGGGATGAGGACAACAACAACCGCAACAATTTCAGGGGCAACAACAATCAAAGGAATGGTAGGTTCAACAACAAAGGAAAAAAGAATGCTTCCGCTACTCAACTTGGAAATGGTCAACCTCCCAAATGATCAAGAAACTCCAGGTATGATGAATTTGATGTTGTAGATAACAAGCAAAAATAATTCTATCTTATATCTGCCCTTTCTACTGCCTCTCCTCCGGATACTTTGGGAAATTGGTTGATTGATAGTGGTGCCTCAAGGCACTTCACTGGGTATAAGGAGGTTTTTTCAAATCTAATAGAAAAGGATACACATTTGGAAATGATTCTTGGAGACAATGCCACTTATCCTGTGAAAGGGATTGGGAATGTTACTCTTCAATTGAATCAAGGTAACGTCATTCATCTACAAGATCTACTATATGTACCCGATCTAAAGAAGACCCTGGTATCCATCTCGGCAATGGAGGACAAAGGATTCAAGGTGGCATTCATTGATGGAAAGGTACGTGTTTGGAAAAGAAATTTCAAAGAAGCATTTACTCTTAGATTTAGGGTTGATAGCCTATATCAAGTTGGAGGAAATCCATTGGGAGCTATGTCTTGCGACACATCTCTTCAATTCGAATTATGGCATCGGAGGTTTGCTCATCTTCATTATAAGGCTCTACCCGATGCAAGGAAGATGGTGACAGGTATGCCTGAATTTAAAGTAGAACATGAAGATGTTTATCAGGGATGTGTCGAAGGAAAACATACAAGGTGATCATTCCCCTCAAGTGATAGCAAGACTATCGACATTTTGCAATTGGTTCATTCTGATCTATCTGGTATGTTGCCCGTGACATCTTTGGGAGGATATTTATATTATGCTATCTTTGTGGATGACTTCTCTCGCAAAACTTGGATTTATTTCTTGAAGAAGAAGGATGAAGTGTTCACATGGTTCCGCTCTTTCAAAGCCTTGGTTGAAAATCAAATAGGGAAGAAGATCAAAATATTGAGGATCGATAATGGAACCAAATATGAATCAAATGAGTTCAATGACTATTGTAAAGAAGCTAGCATTAAGAGGGAGACTACTACCGCATATACTCCTGAGCAAAATGGTGTTGCTGAAAGGAAGAATCGTTCTATTATAGAAGCCACTCGTGCCATGCTTCATGATCAAGGCCTTCCGAAGTTCCTATGGGGAGAAGCTGCCAACACTGCCGTGTATGTTCAAAATCGATGCCCTCATCAAGCATTGGACTCCAAAACTCTTGAAGAAGTTTTCACCGGTAAGAAACCTGATGTTTCTCACTTTAGAATTTTTGGTAGCCTTGTGTATTTTCATGTGCCGAAAGAAAAGAGAAGCAAATTAGATGCATCTGGGAAGAAAGGAACATTTGTGGGCTACAGTGAAAACTTCAAAGGCACATAGAACCTATGTGCTTGGTCAAAGAGAAGTGGAGATAAGTCATGATGTCATCTTCGATGATGATGCTACCCTTGGGAAGATTAGGAGCCTTCCTATTCCAAGGAAGTACAAAGAAGCAGACAGAGGAAAGTAGGGAGAACCATAGGATGGGCTGATGCCCGATATTGAAGAACCAATGGATCCCATTGATCCACCTCCCCATGAGCCCCCCTCCTAAAAAAGGAGACCCTCATGGCTTAGGGACACCCTCGAAGATGCTGAGAGACATATTGCACCAAGGGGGACATTTCGCGAAAGTAAGAAGCCGAATAGGTACCAAGGGTACTTAGTTGCCATGAGCACCATTGTTCAAACTGAGACTTGCACGAAGAGTATGAGTCGATTACGAAGAATGATGTCTGTGATGTGGTCCCTATACCCAAGGACAAATCTGTTTTCACCTCGAAATGGCTCTACAAGATCAAGCATGGAGCTGATGGAAGTGTTGAAAAGTTCAAGACCAGGTTTGTTTCTCGAGGCTTCTCTCAAAAGGAAGGTGTGGACTATGATGATATATTTGCACCAGTTGCCCGATATACCACCATCCGTTCAATCATTGCCCTTGCTGCCTCTCAAGGATGGAATTTACATCAAATGGATGTCAAGACCGCCTTCTTCCATGGTTCACTTAAGGAGGAAATCTATGTAGAACAACCTGAAGGGTTTCAAGTTCTAGATTGAAAGACACATGTATGCAGGTTGAAGAAAACCCTCTATGGGTTGATGCAAGCTCCCTGGGCATGGTATGAGAGGATTGACTGTTATCTCATGAAGTTGGGAGTTTACAAGAAGTGAAGCTGATTCGAACCTTTACTTTAAAGTTTAAAATGATAGACCTCTCATCTTGGTACTTTATGTGGACGATCTCTTTTTGACAGGTGCAGACCCTCTTATTTATCAATGTAAGAGGGAGTTTTGTCCGAATTCGAGATGAAGGACCTAGGATTGATGCATTACTTCCTAGGCTTGGAGGTCTGGCAAAAGCCAGGTGAGATTTTCCTTTCCCAAGGAAAATACATTGTGAAGCTACTTGAAAGATTTGGGATGGTGGATTGTAAGTTCGTGACTACTCCGATGGAACTTAACTTCAAGAAGTTATGCAGAAGTGTTGTTGGGCTCGAGTTGGGAAATCCTTCTGAGTATTGTCAACTCGTGGGGGCCCTGATGTTCTTGGTGAACTCTCGTCCGGACATATGTTTTGCAATGAATACATTGAGTCTTCATGGTTGAGCCTCATCACATACATTGGATTACTGCCAAGAATCTCTTGAGATATCTCCGGGGTACAATCACCTGTTGACTGAGATACACTGCTAGGAATTTGAGGCCCCATGGTTATTCTGATGCTGATTGGGCTGACAGTGTGGTGGATCGTAAGAGCACATGGGGATGTTGCTTCTCACTAGGTTCTGCTTCGATATCCTCGATGAGTAGGAAGCAGAAATCGATTGCTTTGAGCACCGTCGAGGTCGAATATATTGCTGCTTGTATGGCCTCCTATGACGCTGTTTGGTTGAGGAAGCTCTTTAGTGCGCTGTTTTGGCATGTGCTGGATACCACCATGTTCTACTGTGACAACCAAAGTGGGATTCGTCTTACCACTTTATCCGGGATATGGTACAACGGGGAGCAATAAGGCTCCATCACATTGGGACTGATGAACAGGTCGTAGATATTCTTACGAAGCCCCTGGGGAAGTTCAAATTCTTAACCTTCCGTGAACGACTTGGAGTCGTGGAGAGACCCTCTTATGAGGGTCCCATTTGAGTTGGATATTGAACTTTGGGAGCTCCGGGGGGCTTGGGGGTACTTCTTGGAGCTATGAGCAACCATAGGGTGAGTGGTTCACCCTCCCCTAGTGGTGCACTGTGTATAGGGTGAGTGGTTCACCTTCCCCTGTGATACCCCATGATGGTTGATATATGCATAGGACGAGTGGTTCACCTTTTCTATGGCATATGAGCAAGATGAGTGGTTCACCTTCTCCTGCTGATACATCCTACCCATGCAGTCCGAGACTCATGGCAAGTACCTCTCATCTGGCCAATGAGTAGGGAAATGAGGATAGGGACCCTAGTACTACCGATGGATACATCGTGTACTACCATACTCCTTATGCTAGGATGTTTGATATGTATTTGGGATCAATGGAGACTGACTTCGGGTCAGTGGAGAGTGGTATGATACAATCTCGATCATTTCTTCTTCATTATTTCTTCATGGTTCAGCAGAGCAGAGCAGAGCAGAGCAGGGATGACAGAGATGGTACAAATTGTCAGATGGTTTGGCAAGTGGAGTTCTCCCTAGTTGAGAGGGAGTGTTAAAATTGGCAACTAGGGCCAAACTCCACCTTGGACAACTCATATGATGGAGATGATATTTTTATTGGATTCCTCTTTCCGAGAGGTGCAGGATTGATCTAAAGATCATCTCATTCTGACAAGTATAAATGGAATTATGAATTTATTTCTTCTATGGACAAATTGTCAAGGTCAACCAAAAGTCTAATGTAGGCTCATGAAGCCCAACAGACGTGTCTCTTCACCCTCAACGTTGTGTATATATAGAGGAGTCATTTTCCTCATTTGGTCACTCATCATCACACATATTTCTCTCTCTACATCTGATTGGGTCGTACAAAATTACAGGCAGCCTGTTGCTCTCCACACATGTGAAGGTTTGATTGGGATTTTTGTTCTTTGAGTTGACCGAGTTGCAGCCAGCCTTGACCAACGTTGACCGAGCAATTTTTGACTTCGTTTGACTGTATTTTTTGTGGGAAATTATCTGTTTGGGTAGGCCACATATTTTGGCACAAAAATCGAGATTTTCTGAGCAGGTTGACCAGTGTTGATTGCAACCCTTTGATCACGGAAAGTTGATTGTGAATTGACCAAGTTTGACCAGATTTTTTAGCACTGTTTTGTGCTGATTTGGACTACCTTTGGAGGCTGAGTTGACTGGATTTGACCAAGCTGAATTGGAGGAGAATTTTTGCTGGTTTGACCAGCATTGACTATCTAGTTAGGGCATCCTGTTGACTGCAATTTGACTGGACTGTTTTTGACAGTGTTTGGGCAAGTAAATTTTGTATATTGTACTCTCTCTCTCTTCTGAACTTTTGAAGTTTAATAAGAAGATTTGATCAAAGGGTTTTACCCACATTGGGTTTTTCCTTGGCATCCGCTAAATACTATGTCCTCTTGGCTTGGCTTGTCTTCTGCTTATTGTTTATGTTCTATCTGCATTTACTATCAATGTTAATGTGATTGCTAATCTGTAAATTTATTGGGCTAATAAGAAAAATTGAAGTAAATTGCTCTTAAGCATAGAACATACATTGTTATCTAAAATTAACAGAACAACATCCTTTTAATAGCTTTTAAGGCTTCAACTATCCTTGCATTCGTATTTGAAAATGAGAAATCTCTACAAAACTGAGCAATCATCGAATCCCAATCCATCGCCTGTCTCTTCAGTTCTTCTTTCAAGTACCATTCTTGTGGAATGGTTCCCAATGTATGAATGAACTGGTGTGTCCACATCGCAACTAGTAAGCCAATCTCAGTCCAAACAAAATCACAATTTTGTACATGCTTTTGCAGACTGGTGTGCCCGTCATAAGTAGGAATTTTACTAAAGGGGCTCTTTGGAGTAGAAAATCTACATAACATGACAGATTTAACAGTTTCCCAATCTTGGAGGTGGTTGCGATGGGCTCCCCACCATCTCGAATGGGTCGCTTGCAACGCAACATCCATCAAAGGGAGCTTATGTGCTTCTTCAATCTTGGAATCAACTTCTTTAATAAAATTTTCGATAGACTCAATACCATTAAAAGTAGGATATTCTCGTACTAGAGTACCAATCCATCAAATACATTGAACAATTGCGTAGTGCCGAGAATGCAGCACATGATCTCCTTGTTGCCGATGATCCATCGCGACATTTGACCTGACCTCAGTACTTTGAACACTTCTCCAGCTAATGGAATTGACGTTCGTTGGGTTAATGTAGTCTTCCCTCTTCCCAACGGTGTGCTGATATAACTGATCCAACAAATTAGGCTCCTTTACATCATCGACAGGTTCTGTGAATCTTGGGCCTTGATAGGGATCTAAAGGCTATATCACTCGAACCTCATCTACTTCAAAAGTCATAGTCTCCCTTTTTAAGTCAATGACTGCCTAATTCTCAAACACCTAATCAATCCCTAACAAAGTTGGATAGGGATCTTTATCGCCCATAATGTCTATCACCTCAAAATTTGCATATGTTTTAACACTTGCAATATCAACTTCAACATCCTCCAAACGACCAATAGGCAAAATGCAATATTAATTTGCCATGCGTAGTTCAATAGGAGAAAAAACCAATTTTGGTCTCCCCAATGCCTCCCAGGTTTTCCTTGGTAAAATATTCACATCTGACCCCAAATCTAGCATAGAGTCTTTAATCCGATACCCTGCAATTTGTGCATCCACTCGGACTTCCCTTCCTATTCTCTTCTTATTTCCTCAAACTCTCGTTGAATGTCTTTAAGGTAAATTAGCAGAAATAGTCTCCCCTGAGAATAGGTCATCTTTCACAATCGCCTTCAATTTCTTGCACAACTGACCGATCAACTGTTCATCATTGACAATTTGCAAGAATAACTTGAGCCATTCTAGAATAGTTTGAGATGTTTCTTGTGAAAATCTTGGACCCTTGGCTTGCTCTCGCTCTCGCAGCTCATCACGAGGATTCTGAGAAGAAACCAATTGCCGAAAAAGTTTAGTTGCATCCTTATAATATTCTTTCTGCTGATCAAAATCATAGGACCTTTTAGGGGACATAGTCTTTATAACAGTTGGTTGATCAGGTGTTTCAGAATCAACTCCATTTCTTTTCCCTCCTTGGGTCACAATGTTAATAGTACGCTATACGGGTGGCTCTGGTTCTCGGGGTTCAACATTGATTAAATTCGCCCCTTTTATCCGATTGCGCTCCTTTCGCTGAGCAATGAGTTCTGGACAATCCTCAGTGGCGTGTGTGTTTACCCTGCAGTGTGAACACCAAGGCCTCCATGGCATCGGGCAGTCTCTCGCAACATGACCCTCTTGATCACAATTATAACATTTGATTGGACCTCTTCCTCCAGACCGTCCGCCTCTTGGTGCACCTTTGCCCCGACCACGAAGGATTTCATTGACTCTAAAAGCTATATGATCAAGACGATTAGCTAGAGCATCTAGAGATCAACGTTGATTGAAGCAACAAAACTTACAGCTTGTTGACTTTAAATGTAAAATACACAAATGTATTTGTAAGTAATATTTTATTAATATATATAAATGTACAAGGATCTTTAATGTTACAATGAGGACCCGCATATATACCTAGGCAGGTGTCCTTTCATGACTGGGCATGTCTTTTAGACATACCTTTTCACTTAACTTAATGACTATTTAACATAATCAATATTTGATTATTTACATTATTTATATTCATTTTATTTTATGCAATTTATATTCGTAACATTGTCTTCTTCTTCGAAAAGCTTTATCGTCAAAGCTATTGCTGTTGCCAGGTCATTTTCAGCATGTATAATTTGATGTCACTGATACCTCAGCTTGTATAATTTGTCAGTAATATTATTTTGGAACTATGTTTTTATTTATTTTTCTCTCTTCTTTCTGTAATTAGCTAATTATTTCTCTTTTTTTTAATATATAATAATTAAATTAATTTAAATAATTAAATTAACTTAATTATATAATTAATTTATTATTATTATGTAATTATATAGTAGTATAGTAATATGAACTATATAAATTGTTGTGTTAAGTATATGAAAATCGAACCGGGCCGTTGTTTGTTTGTGGCCTCGAATAACAACGGCGGCTGCGTTTTAACTGTGTCGAACTCGGGATTGAAGTTGACGCAGAAGACCATGCTAGTGTGGCCCTTGAGGGTCTTAACGTAATCGCCCGTGTGGACGTCCCAGATGCAGAGGCTCTTGTCGTCAAAATCTGAGCAAATATAGCGGGCGTTAGACGACCACATGAAGTCGAGAGAAGGGAGACGGTCAAGGAAGATTTTGGCGGGAGGATCTCGACCACGGGTTTCGAATGGTGGCGCACGACTATGATGGCAAAGGGCTTCAAGAATTACATGTTGATTGTGCTCAGAACTCTCACGTAGTAAGAGGCAACCGATGTGGTAGCAACGATTGCGTTCTTCTTGTCCACCATTTCCAAGAATTGCCCGATTGGCAGCGGCACCGACTTGATTTTCTTCACCTCCTCCTGCGCCATGGCTAGTTCTTTTCTCAGATTTTTCTGCTCCTTCACGTACTCTTCTTGAATGTCGAGGAACTCAATCTCTTTCTGCAAATTTTTCCACCTAGTGTGCATATCTATTTCGTCCTCGAACATGTTTGATTGGGAATGGGGCTCATCATCAGCAGGAGTCATGTCAATTTCTTTAACCGAATTTGAATATGTTTTGCTTTGAACAGGTGTGGGTGCGGGACTAATGCCTCCTAGTCCATTACTGGGCGTAAAGGTATCACTGATATGTCTGCTTGTAGCTTCTGCTTCTACTTGTATTCCTTCAATTATAACATCCTGCTGCTTCTCTGCTTGAGTATCATTTTCCATATTCACAGACTCTTTAATCTCCTGCTGCTTCTCCGTCTGAGTTTCAATTTTAGTATTCCCAAACTCGTTGATGGTTTTCCCTTTTTCTAGAACTGGATTCTCGTCTTCTTCATGACGATGGGTTTTGTTAAGTGCAGCAACTGGCTTTCCACCATTTTCATTATTCTCGTCTTGCATTCCACGACAATTTTTCTCTGGTATTTGATTCTTCATCACTGGCAGCCCCGCCGTGTGTGTCTCGCCCATGCTTTGAGTACTTTGTAAAACAATGGGCGACGATTGGCCTCTGTTGCAGTAACTGGGGAGTAGCTGATTTGGATTTTCTGCCGCCATAACCGATGAAACTATTTTTTTTTTTTGCTTTATCGCGCCACTAACCAAAAATTCCACCGTCATTACTGTCGCAACACCCTCTCGAACTCTATCCCGTGCATCCATGATATACTCTATATTATCTAGTTGGTTCTTTTGATTTATGGCCTCTTTCTGAAGTCGAACCTTTTCTTTTTGATATATTTCCACAGATTCTCTTTCACGTTTTAAATCTCGACCAAACTTTTGAATGTCTGCCTCTGCCATATCAACAATCAACTTTACATTGTGTTGCAGCTCTCGCATGGGTGTATCATCTGTGAAATTTTTTGAATCTAACACACCAAAAACCCCTACTGCAATATCTGGTTTACTATCTCCAATTTGTTCTTTACATTAACAAGCTATTTAATAACATAGACATCGAAGTAAACACAATTGTAGCCTTCACAAATATACAGATCAACAATTGAAATAAACTGAGACAACACAAGGGACACCGTTATTTTTGGACAATCATCCCCGGAAAACCCCAATTCGGGAAAACTGGTGCACCATATATCAGGGTTTTATTATTAAACAAATTTCTGAATACAAGTAGGGTGCCAGAAATGGCTCACCCTTCAGAGAATATCCTTGGCAGTGGTACCTCTCTCCGGAGACATATTCCGACAAATCAGCAACCGGATGATCAACCCCATAGTGACTCTGATTGTTCCTTGTGCTGGACAGCGAAGGCTGCTCCAAGTACTCCTCTGGGACTGCATCACCCTTCCTCGGCTCCGCGTTAGCTGATTAGCTTCCAGTCTGCCTCACAGACACTCACAGCGCTGCCTCTGAAGCCCTCTTCGACTTTTGCATCAGCCCCTACGGCTTCTGCATCACCCTCTATGACCCTCTACGTCCTCTGTGCTGGCCTCCTTAGCCTCTCTCGACTTCCCTCCTGGAAATCCTTTGGCCAATTGTTGAATCACTCCTCTCCAATCCTCCTTTGCCACTGCCACTCGGATCTAATTTCTTGGCTAGAAATCTGTCGAGGTAGTGCTTCCCTCTACCTTGGTTCCGTCTCCTTAGACACTGTTTTGCACAGACAGAAACAACGTCCTGCCAACTCCTTAAATCACAATCTGCACAACTCCCTTAGCCTTGGCAACTGAAGAACCTGAGCCCTTCAGGCTCTGCTCAATCACGATGTAGGCTGAATCTGCTCCTCCCGACAAATTGCGTCAATCGTTCCTAGCTGAGAAGGATGACGTGGTTTTGCGTGAACCTATTTTGCCCCTCTCTGCCTCTGCGCTGGACCTTCTTCTGGCTCAAAATGCTGACGCAGGCTCTGCTTGAGCCTCTGCATCACCCACTTTGCACTGCATTACTCCTCCTCTTGCCTCTTCAACTCTGGAACAACACTGTCTCTTGGGACAAATGCTTCTCTGCTGCAAATTCTCAGATTTCTTTGGCTGGTGTCTTCAATCATTCTTTGGTTTGCAACCGCTCTGATACCATGTGAAAATTTCTCAATCTAACACATCAAAAACCCCTACTGCAGTATCTAGATTACTATCTCGTACTTGTTCTTTACATTAACAAGTTATTTAATAACATAAACATTGAAGTAAACACAATTGCAACCTTCACAAATATACAGATCTACAATTGAAATAAATTAAGACAACACAAGGGACACCGTTATTTTTGGACAATCATCCCCAGAAAAACCCAATGCGGGAAAACCGGTGTAGCATATATGAGGGTTTTATTATTAAGCAGATTTCTGAATACAACTAGGGTGCCGGAAATGGCCCACCCTTCGGAGAATATCCTTGGCAGTACTACCTCTCTCTGGAGATAGATATTCCGGCAAATCAGCAACCGGATGATCAACCCCACATTGACTCTGACTGTTCCTTGTGTTGGACAACGAAGGCTGCTCCAAGCACCCTTCCTCGGCTTTGTGTCACCCTTTACGGACTGCGTCACCCTTCATCAGCTCTATGTTAGCTGATCAACTCCCAATCTGCCTCATAAGCACTCCCAACGTTGCCTCTGAAGCCCTCTTCGACCCTCTATGTCCTTTGCACTGGCCTCCATAGCCTCTACGTCAGCCCTCCTAGACTCCGTGCTGCCTCTTCCGACACTTCACTGCCTCTTTGCTATGTATTCTTCAGCCTTGGATTGAAATCCCTTGCTGAACTGCCCCTCACTACAACTGATTTCTAACTCGATTTTCTCAGCAAACCGAGCCCCAGAAAATCAAATTCTTGATCTCTTTTGGTGTATATCCAACTGACCCTCAAGCCTCCTCTTATACTTTTCCTGTTGACTATTCAACAACCGAGATTAAGTCCCTAATCAATCGCTAAGATTAGATCTGTCTTGATCCTCATCACTTAGAACTTTCTCACCCATTTTATATTAATACACATTAATATTTTAATTTTCCTAAGTTTAGACTTAGGAACTCATTTAAAAATGTTAATTATTTTAATGTCTCTTCATCCGGGTGGAATTTCTCCAAACGATTTTTGGGTCTTGTAGATCTCATGTGCCTTAGTCTCTCCACCAAATTTCATGGCTAGAGCACATACGATGCTACCCAAAAATCAACATCATCCTCTATGGCCTTCTGCTCTGCATTCAAGTTTTCCAGATTTGTCAGCACCCTCACTTGAGGACCCCTCATATCAAACACTTTATGCACTACCTCAACTTGGGACCTAGTGGTCTGTGCATAAAATCCATGAAATTGGACCTGCGATTGTTCATCGAAAAATGTCCCATTAAGCTCTTCTTTGTCGTTTACTACTAATGGGGACTTCCAACCTTGTCAAGGTTCATCTCATTCCTCCACTGAGCCAGACACAGGTCTATGTCCATACTCTGCTCTCTGACAGCAGAAACTTCATCGAACTCTTCATGTACATGGGACTGGACCTTGACCTTCAGAATGATGGAGCTTGTGCATGTTTCCTTATCACTGGTGCTCTCAGACACTTCATTACTGGTAGAGATGAATGTTGAGGTTACATGGTCCCGAACTTTTGAGATACCCACATTGTTCTGTATATCTTTATTATTTTCTTCGATGCTTCCTTTGCTAGCGATCTCATCTTTAGCCTTTTCATCTTCAGTTGTCATATGCCCATTTTGATTGTCATTCATGTCACCTTGAGAAGATCCCAATTCAACATGTTCAACATCATTTTGATCTTGGTTTTCTTCCTCCTCTTTCCCATAATCCACTTTTTCTTTTTCAAATATGTCATCTTCCTCATTGTGATATGGTTCATCTTCTTGTTTCTCAAGATAGTCTTCATCCACATCATCTTCATCTGGATCAATATCATTTTCATATTCATCATTATCTATTACATCTTCATTTTCTTTTTTTGCTGAAGCAAGAGTCGTACCTTCTATTCAAATTAAACAAAAAGGATTAATTACATAAAATACAGCCACCAAGAGGAAACCGGGGACAAAGAACTGCCTATCCCTCCCAGGGTACAGGGCAACGAGCCAAAGACTAAAAGTCCTTAAAAAAACAGATGCTATTTGATCTGTAACAACGGAGCGAAAAAACCGGACCCGAAAAGAAATTATCAACCAAACTACTCAGATTTCGGGGAATAAACATTGCATAAGTGGACCACCCGAAAATCATTGATACCCGCCACGTAGCTGAACAAGCACGGACGATAATAATGAAGCATGACTCCGACCTGGACCCACCAACATGCATAATGAACCTGAGCCGTTGATCTGCCTCGCAAGATCCAACGGTTGAAAAACATATCGGATGGACAATAAGCCTGGAGAATACCCGCCCGATAAGGGCGGTATTCTCTCTCCAACTAGAGCCACGTGTTGCATGTTGAGTGGCATCAGGCTCAAATCTATGAAACCACTTCCGGCTTTGAGAGCCTCCGATAAGCCGAAACCACCGTGAGGGCGGTATTGACTTTGACCTGAACCCATCAATCTGCACGGATGATAATAATGAAGCACGACTCCGATCCGGACCCACCAACATGCATATTGAACCTGAGCCGTTGATCCGCCTCGCTAGATCCAACGGTTGATAAACATATCGGATGGACAATAAGCCCGGAGAATACCCACCCGATAAGGGTGGTATTCTCTCTCCAACTAGAGCCACGTGTTGCATGTTGAGTGGCATCGGGCTCAAATCTATGAAACCACTTCCGGCTTTGAGAGCCTCCGATAAGCCGAAACCACCGTGAGGGCGGTATTGACTCTGACCTGAACCCATCAATCTGCAATTTGAATCTCCTCCCTTGATCCTCAGCTTGTTGATCCAACGGATGAGAGTAATCTCCATTTGAAGAAAAGCAGGAGGGATTCCCGCCGTCCGAGCTCCCGAAAACCTGTAGACCAACCATGCCAGTTCACTGTAACCATAGCCAATAGTTCTATAGCTATGGTGGGAATCTGCTGTTCCTTCTAACTGAAGACTCTTCACCCCCTCTTCCCCCCGAGCCAAACTGAGTTGATCTGTGTAAGGAGAAAGTTTTGAAAAAATCCTCAAGCTGCAGATCATCTCCCACCCAAGAACTCTATGTCTGTGCTGTTCTGGACTGATAAAGCTAGGAAAGGCCTGCGTGCCACTTACAAAATTACCTCTGGAAAACCACTTCATGTTGATTGTGTGTCTACAAAACCCAACCTCTGCTACTGCTGACATGCTCTGTTCTGATGTATCTCTCGGTCCTCATTCGCCTGGTTGAGACATTCATCCCTCAATCTACCTTGTGGAACCTCTTGCCATCTGTACTTATTACTGCTTTTAGTGCAGAGAGCACCTTTATTGGCAAGTAAGTCCACCAATTTATTGGCCGTCCTGCGTACATGTGTGAAACTTAAGGTTCTCATATTCTGAAGGTGGAGATGGATTCTTTGATAGACCTGAAGTAACCTCTAGTGTTTCGAGACCTTTTCCGGAGCCGAACCACAACAGATTCTCTTGACCGAATTGATGATCAACTCAGAATCTGCTTCAATTATAATATTCTGAAGATTGTCATTCTTCAGGATTTCTAAACATTGCTCTAGAGCCATTAGCTCCGCCATATTGTTTGTAGCTCTTCCCAAATTGAAATGAAAAATGTATTGTATGCAACCCATCTCATCCCTTATCACACCACCATAACCAGCCATACCCGGATTTCCTTTAGAGGCCCCATCTATGTTACATTTCATAAATCCCTGAGGGGGAGGATGCCAGAAATCTTTATCCGTGACCGGTTGCTTTACCAATCTGTTCTTGCCCTGAGGTATAAGCCCCTGCATTCCCAACTGCAGAAGTATCTGCACATCCGCATTTGAAGGAAGATTTTCAGGGGGAGTTTGCATTAAAGTTCCAACCGTCTCCTTGAGCTGTCTTAAAATTTGTTCCATGATGCTCTAGGAGGAACTTTTTTTTGTTTTTGAAAATTCTATTGTTGCGTTCTTTCCAGACATCCCATATTAGGAAGCTTGGAGTTAAAGCCCAAGCTTTGTTAATCGTTTCATAATCAGAGAAGTTTCTCCTCCAGTTGTTGAGGGTATTGGTAATGCTTCCTCTGTCCCTGTCTGTTTGTCTGAATATTAAGGCAATACCATCCCATAACGTGGAGGTGAATATGCAGGTGTTGAGAAGGTGTTCCATTGTCTCCTCTTGTGATTCACATAGCTGGCATCTGGATGGGCCCAAAACGCCCCTTTTCTGGATATTCTCCCATGTCAGAATTTTCTTATGATGTACTAGCCACATGAACAGTTTGGTTTTCATCCATCCTTGGTTCTTCCATAGATTCCTCCAAACCCAGTCTGGTTTTGTAGAATCAAGCTCAAGGGCTATGTGTTTTGCCTCTTTAAGGTTAAAGGTGCCTTCATTATTATTTCCCCATCTTAGTTGGTCAGGATCATCTGAAATCAGTATCTTTCTTTGATCTAGAATGGCTATTAGAGCATCAGCCTCTGCTTTCAAGGGGCTGTTAGCCCTGTATTCCATTTTCTTCCAGGTTCTCCATTTTCCTTCCCTATTTGTCTGATCCCAAAAATCATTTACCCAGAGTAACCCTTTGGTATCAGTATCATTCTTGAGATCCACAAAGTCCTCTCTTAACAACTTGGGTTCCTGTTGCCATTTATCCTCCCAAAACCATGCCAGGTCTCCCGCTCTGATTTCCCAGAAGCTATTCTTTTGAACTATGCCTCTATTCTCCCAAGCTTTATTCCAGATGTGGGAGCCTTTTATGATGCCAGACATTCTTATGTGGTCCTTGTTTTGCCAATTACTTGCATATTTCTGTTTCCAAATTTGAGCCCAAGGAGCATTTGCATCTTTTATCCATCTCCACCATAATTTTGCCCCCAAAACTTTATTTAGCACTTCAGGATCATCCAGTCCTAAACCTCCATGGTTTTTGGGTTTACAAATTTTTTCCCAGGCTACCAAGGCCCATTTCTTCTTTTCCTCCCCTTTACCCCAAAGAAAATCTCTTTGGATATTTCTGCATTGTTGCATAACTCCTTTTGGAGCTGGAAGGGCTGAAAACATGAAGATGGGGATTGTTTGTAGGACAGCTTTTGTGAGCACTAGTCGGCCCGCCAAGTTTAAAGATCTATTTGTCCATATTCGAGTCTTGTCCTACAGCTTATTAATCACCGGCTCCCAAATAGTCTTGTTCAGAGGTTTGTCTGTGAGTGGTACTCCCAAATATTTGGATGGTAGCATATCTCTTTGAAAGCCTAGAATTCTGGAGATATTTCGTTGAATAGCAATGTTAGTATTGAAAAAGAAAATTTTTGATTTGGAGAGGCTTACCTCTGTACCTGTCGCCATAGCAAAGTCACTCAGGATTTGTTTATAAGCTAGTGCTTCTTTGACCGTGGGAATGCCCTGTAGCATGGTATCATCTACAAATTGCTGATGGGTCAAAGCCTGCCCGTTCCCGGAAGGTTTGAGACCCTGGATCTTACCTGTTTCTTTAGCTGATGTGATGGCTCGTCCTAGTCCTTCCATCATAAGAATAAAGAGAAAGGGGGAGAGAGGATCTCCTTGCCTGAGGCCTCTTGAAGGTTTAAAGGTCTTAGATGGAGAACCATTTACCAGAATTGAAAAACTAGAGGAAGTCACCAGGGCCATTATCCATCTTACCCAGTCGTGGTCAAATCCAAAAGCTAGAAGGACCTTCCTGATGTAGGACCAATTTAACTTATCATAAGCCTTTTCTAGGTCCAATTGCATAATCATTCCTACCTGCCTTGTACTCATCAATGAATGAACCACCTCATGCGCTTGAATGATATTATTGAGAATTTTTCTGCCCTCCACAGAAACCAGAGTAGGAAGAAGGGGTTTAAGTCTGTTGGCAATTATTTTGGATATTATCTTATACACCACATTACATAAAGCTATAGGTCTGAATCTGTCCGGTGTCATAGCATTGTCCTATTTGGGAATCAAGGAGATGAAGGATGTATTGAGCGCCTTCAATACAGTCCTATTATTCCTGGAGTCCTCCACCACATTCAGAATATCTTGCTTGACAATACTCCAGCATGCTTTAAAGAAATCTACATTGAAACCATCCGGGCCTGGCACTTTTCCATTCTGCATTTCTTTGATGACTTCACTAACCTCCTCTTCATTCACCGACCTATTAAGATTATAATTATCTTCTCTTGTTACTAGCTTAGGAATGTGCTTTGTGAAGTCCTTGATAAATTGTGATCTATCCAAGAGAGGTTCCTCTGCTATGCTTTGAAAATGTTGAACCAACACAACTTCTATTTCTTTATGGGTATTGAGATGTTGACCTCTGGAGTCCTTGATCGTTGAGATCCTGTTGTGAGACCTGTGTTCCATTGTAGATCTGTGGAAAAACCTTGTGTTTCTCTCCCCTTCTTTTAGCCATTGTACTCTTGATTTTTGTCTCCAAAATATTTCCTCTTGTTTGCATAAGTCCTCCCAATCCTGTTGATGCTTGTTGGCTTGTTCATTTCTTTCCCTAGATCTGCAGATCTTCTTTCCACCATTTTTCAATGTTGCTAATAAATTTTGGATGGGTAAGCCAGATATTTTCAAACCTAAAAGGTCTGTTCTTTGGGGTTCCAATGCCAGTCACCTCAAATTGAACAGGCCAATGGTCCGAGCCACCAAAGGGGAGAATTCTTGCTGTCATATCAAGGCCTGTGAGCATGAGGTCCTCTGAGATAATGAATCTGTCTAACTTAGAGGCTACTTGATACTCTCCTCCTCTTTTGTTGTTCCAGGTATATAGGCCATTACTTGTATCTGTATCAACTAGCTTCATGTTGTCTATAAAATTTTGAAATGCTGTAGAGTCTCTGCTTAGTGTTCTGGTCCCTCCTTTTTTTTCCGACAGGGATTTGATCATGTTAAAGTCCCTGCCCAGAATCCATGGTATTCCTGAATATCTATCTCTCAGATCCTCTAAAGAAGTGAGAAGTCTGAGTTTGTCGTCAGGTCTCTGAGGGCCATAAACGTTTGTGATTAAATAAATCTCCCTATCTCCCACAGGCTGAATAACCACTGATAAATAATTTCTAGATGCCTCAACATCCACTATGCCAATCTTTTGGGGGTTCCAAAGTGTGAGAATGCCACCTGCTGTTTTGTCTGCCTTGACTTCTAGAAATTCATATTTATTGAGCCATTTGCTGTTCATTTCTCTTATTTTTTGAATTGAACATTTAGTTTCCTGGATGAAAATCATATCTAGAGTTTCTTGTTTCATTCTATTGTTAAGATTCCTTTGCTTCCTTTTACTTCCTAGACCTCTAATATTCCAAGATGTGAGCTTCATTAAGAAAGATTTGTAAAGGAGTAACTGGTTAGATCTTTCATCTTACCTGAATCTATCATTAGTTTTCCACACTCTATCAGTAACTCATTTTGTTTCTTTCTTCCCCTTTTCCTTCCTGGGTTTCTAGGAGCGAGTCTTGATGTGGTTTTCAAGGTTTTCACCCCTTCATTGTCCTGTCTTTCAAGGTTTCTTTTCCCTCCCATCCCTTTAGCCTGAGTTCTCCACAGAAACAGTTGCTGCACTCTGTTAAACTCCTCTTGAGGTAGTGAATCCATGCCTTCCGTGGTCCCCTGTTTCAGGAATCTTTCCAGATCTAGATGTTCTCTTTCGAGAATATCCTGCAGCTCATGATCCTCTGTTTCCACCTCACTCGGGGTCATTTCTTGGTCCATTTCAAGTTCCATGTTGCTCATCATAGTCTCATTTTGCAGGTTAATGTCCTGTGTCTTCCCACTATTTTCTTCCTCTTCCTTCTCCCCTGGGCTGTCCTCCATAGCCTGAGTTGCCTTTGTTACCTCTTCCTCTTCTTCTAGAATCTTGTATCTGTTCTGACTTGTTTGTTTCTCCTCTGTGTGGTTTTTTTTTTTGTAACCTCTTCCCTCCTTTTCCTCTATTTCCCACTTTATGAAAGCTCTCAGTTTCTTTCCCTAGTGGACCTGTACTTCTGCTCTCTGTAATGTTGAGAGGGCAGTCTCTGAATAGATGCCCATGTTCATGGCATTTGCGACATCTAAAGGGAACATGTTCATAATCCACTGTTTGCACCCATTCTTCATCAAAAACTTCCAGGATCACCTCATCCGATAGAGCTCCAGAGAGATCCATCTCCACACATATACGGGCAAAGGAGGTGTACTTTCCCCTTCTAGTTGCCTCAGATATTTTAACAAAACACCCTAATTTATTTCCTATTGCTGATAAAGATTCTGGTTGCCAGTAGTCAAGTGGTAAGGAGTAGAGTCTTACCCAAACCGGGACCGAAGTGAAAGTCTCGCGCTCTGGGACAAAATTCATCATCCAAGGCCACATGTAGAGGCTTGCAGCTGCATAGAAGTAGGGCCCTCCTTCAAACACTCTGTCTTTATCCTCTATGTTGGTAAAGACTACAGTAAAGAAACCCTTTGACCCAAGATGTAGGTCTATATCCCCTTTAGGTTTCTAGTGATATTTAATCCACGCCTGTAGCGCCTTCTCTGTGGGCCATAACCCCATGAATTTACAAATGATAGCATAAGTCCTCATGTGATCCCTATGCGCCTGCAGTGCTGGATCACTCAATACCACTCTGGGTGTGACAACGGTCTTAGGCTTACATGGACCATTTTGTTTTTTGTTTTCTGCTTTCTGTTTCTTGTCCTCTTCTTCTTTTTCCTTTCTTCCGTCTTCCTCCCTCCTATTATTCTGCTTCTGTGTGTCATCGTTGTCTCGCTTCCCTCCTCCTGAAAGACCTTTTTCAGCCTCCAGCGGTTTCTTGCCGCGGCTGGAGACTGCCTGACTGTAGGAGGGAGTGGAGCTCCCCCCTTTATGCCCCTGCATGGCGTTCAACGCCTGATTATTTTCTGTGAACCCTAGCTCTTACCAGTCGTTGCTCCCCTCAACTTCTATTACATCTTCATTTTCACTATCATCATTCTGATCAAAATCTTCTTCTCTTGCTTCACCTTGTTTCGTTTTTTCACCGTCGCTATCATCTTCCTTATTATCGATTTCCTTTAGACATGCTGTAACTTCTGCACATGATTTGTCTAATTGCTAAAGATTTTCTTGAATTTTACTAAATTGCTCAATGAATTCAGGATGTAAACGTAATGGCATATTGTGTAGCGGATAACGTCCAAAGGCTTGCATGGCTCTGATACCACTGAAGCAACAAAACTTATAGCTTGTTGACTTTAAATGTAAAATACACAAATGTATTTGTAAGTAATATTTTATTAATATATATAAATGTACAAGGATCTTGAATGTTACAATGACGACCCACATATATACCTAGGCATGTGTCATTTCATGACTGGGCATGTCTTTTAGACATGCCTTTTCATTTAGACTATTTAACATAATCAATATTTGATTATTTATTATTTACATTATTTATATTCATTTTATTTTATGTAATTTATATTTGTAATATTGATCAATATGATGCGTAGGTGATCCACGAAACTCACAACATAGATTGTTTGGCACATTGGAATATTTCTGCAATATAGGACATAAATGTGGCGAATGACCATAAGATCTGCAAATTTCACAATACTAATTCATAGACATACCTTGGTGATTAGGAAATGCTTGATACTAGGTGTATCCTTGAAAAGACACATTTGAAGAAATTTGCGCAACCCCAATACTATGCGGCGGTGGAGGGGGTCCCATAGACCATGGTTGCGGGGGAGCAACCCCCTTGTCGAATCCGCTCTCGGAGCGTGCTCCCTAAAAATAATTTTGGTCCCTGCCTTTTTAGGAGTGATAGAGGGAGCTATTACAATTTTTTTAAGTGTGGCAGCTTAATGTTTAACCCTATGGCCTTAGTGTTGATATGCAGTTCATGGTAATATTAAATTCTTAAAATAAAAGTGACATTCTCTTTCATCTTTCATTTTCATCCTTTTACTTAAATTTTTAACATTACCATGAAATGACTCAGGATGTTTGAGAGTGATTTCGACCTCATTGGATTTCATATGGAGAAAGTAGAATTTTAGATCTCACTCAAATCCAACAAACTTATCATATTTTCAGGATTTTAGGATTGTGGGGGTTGCAACGTTTCCATTGGATTTTGTCATGTACTAGAGTATGGAGCTTGTAATTAATCAAGAGCACCAAGCTCTCTTTGCGGGGGAGATTCTCAATGATCAAGAGAACCAAGGACGTTTGACTATGTAGGAGGAGACTCCCAATAAAGCATGAGACAAGAATTAAGAAATTTCTCATGGCAAGAGGGTCAAGCAGTAGATAATAGATTTACTTGTCTCTTCTAGTTTCTAGTACTTTTTATAACTTTTGACTCTTTCGTGTTTATTATGGTATTTTTTGTAAACAATATATGACAATTTAAGTTTGAAGTTTGAGGTTGGCATTTATAACTCATTGGTAATGAATTATGAATATGATGCTTCGTGAAAGTTGAAAGTTGAAACGTTCCATTTCATGTTAGATATTCTTTGTTATAGTTTGGTTACTTCATAATGGTAATAGTGACAAGTACAACTTTAGTGATAAATGATGACAAATGTTATATATTTAATTTTGAAAGCTTGAAACTTTAAGATTGATGAATCATGAGACTCGATATGTTGTATGTTACTAACTTGTGGACGTGGTTGATGAAGATTATAACTTCTAGATGATTGATGTTATATGGTTCAATCGATGTTTTTGTTTTTGTTTTTTAATATAATTCATCATTCTACATGCTTTTGTTGACATATATGCATCAAAATATATAAAAATATATATTATATAAAATTTGCTCCCGATTTGCCCTCGAATCGAGAGCTTTTGAAAATGCCCCGCTCCCCGCTTCTGCTCTCGTTCCCAAGTAACCTTGCCATAGACTGGGTTTTCGCAGGTAGTGCGTTTCCCTAGACTAGGTTTTCGCAGGTAGTGCGTTTCCGCAGGTAGTGTGTTTCCACAGACCGGGTTTATGCAGGTAGTGCGTTTCCGCACACTGGGTTTCCACACATAGTGTGTTTCCGCAGGCTAGGTATAGGTCGAGTTTCCGTGTACGGGGCTGCAGTTTGACAACAGATTTGAGGTATGGTGATGTTGATTTTATGTTGAATTTGTTGCTAGTTGGATGGTCCTAGTGTGGACATATTTGTTGCAGCCTATGGGAGCCATGTGTTGGGGTTGTCTTGAGTGTTAAGAAACCTCAACTAGGAGCAGATCTCGTAGTGGAGTAATGGGTGTCCTAGGAGAGGACTATAGTGAAGTCTGTTGGCAGCCAAGAGGAGGGTTTCCTAAGTGTGAGGATTCCCTAGCTAGAGGTAGATGCTACAACAAGTATTGGTCACTCGTGGACTGTTGGAGGGCAACGTGAGAGTGGACCAAGTGTGAACATGATCCGTTAATGAAAAAGGTATTATAGACTATGTGTGAAGTTGCCTATGTTACTTAGTGCAACGGATCGAAAAGATTGCGAATAACATAAACACTTAAACAATTAGGAAACACATTCAAACCATCAACACAACCAAATTTAATAAAGGAGTTCACCAGACTTCCTGGCTACGTCTCCTAGTCCTTTCGCTTCCAATGCTGACCTCTTTATTATGTCTTCAAATTGTTGTTACAGGTGTGAGCTCAAAAATAGAGTCTCAAACACGAAAATAGATCTCACCGTTGTGTTCAACTCGAATTTTCGAGTCAAAACGAGTATAAACTCAACCGTACTTGGCCACTATGACCTCCAGACCCCCTGGAACGGTTCAAAACCACACTCTGTCAACTCTTTTTGTGATATGGCATTAATATACCATGTATAGTTACAAACTGCAATAAACGTGGAATAATATGATTACATTAAAAACAGAGGATAAACCAAAGGACTGATGGACGTGGAGTTGACCCCGACCGTCCGGCCTTTTCCCCGACGCAGATCTCGATACCATGTGATCCAACGGTTATCGCGTCCCGCTCGTCAACTTATCCAGATGATCTACACTGTTGATCTATCATGCTTGATCCGACGGTTGTCGCGCAATTTCGTGCTCCAACTAGCACGTCGGTTAATTCTCCAAAAGCACGTGAGAAAGGCTGTTTTGGTGTGCTACGTGTCGACTGCTGAGTGGAATTGCGTAGATTTCTGAAAAACCATTTCTAGCCTTTAAGGCGCGCAAGAAACCGTTTACCGCTTTCTTGCCGGAACTCAAAGAAGTTTAACTTCTTTTGAATAACCACATCGCATCCGTTTTCAAGGTTAACCTGCTTGCATGTCTCGACGTGATATGCATCGATCTCCTTTGATCGGACAATCCAATGACTGTGGTGTGAACCAATCACAGATTGCCACGTCATCTTCTGCACTTACATCATCCAGAACCTGTGACTCATTTGGTACCGGAGGACAGGTGGTTCCCTTAGGCTTTGATCTTTGGCCTAGGGAAAAGTGTCCAAGAGAATTTAATTTTTCTCCTAAAGTGACTTTATAATTTTATAAAGTTAAATCTAATTTAAAAGTGACTTTAAGTGATAAAGTTATTAAGTCTAATTTTAAAGTGACTTTTATAAAGTCAATGAAAAATTAGAAAGGAAAGTGACTTTGGAAATAAATGACTAAGTGGGTCTTTATTAAAGTGGGGTGAATTAAAAAATAGAAAGTGAGATTTAAATGAACATTTAATCTCAACCATTGATCTAAATCTATTTCAGCCATTGGATTTAGAGATCACCCAAAAGTCACTTGGATCACCCAAAAGTCACTTGGAGTTATATTAAAGGAGGAAAAGGAGGAAAAGGTCATTCATTCTTTCATGAGCAGATTGGGAGAAGGAGAGCAAGAGAGCAAGAGAGATTTCTGAGCAGGAAGGAGAAGGAGACAGCAGCTTGGCACACATTCCAAGGCAGCAGTTGAGCAGATTTGTACAGCTGATTCAACACATAGTGAAAGGCAGATTTTTGCACAAAAATCGAGGAGCAGTTTGCTGATTTTTCTGCACACAAAACGGAGGTCGTACAACATTTATTGCTGTCCTGTTTGCTGTAATTTCCAGATTGCTGTGAGGCACGAGAAAGGAGATAAGTTGTAAATTTGCTTGCTGATTTTTTGCTGAATAATTCTCACTGTAAAAAGACAATTTTCAGAAATAAAGAAGAGCTCTCAAACTGGTTTTCCCCAAGAGTTGTAGGGGGTTTTTCCAGGGTCAAGTTGACCAAAAATATCAGTGTTTTAATGTGTTTTAATGGCTGTTTTTAATTGTTGATTTTTAATTCTGCAATTTCCAGCATTCTGAAAAATTTCCAGAATTTGTGTTTTCAGCAATATTTATTTTTTTCAGTTTGTTAAATGTATGGTTATGGGAATGGGCATTTAACTACATGGGAGAAATAAGGAGAAACTGAAAACCGGGGTGGGAAAACAGAAATTTTTACATGGTATCAGAGCTTGAGTGCTGAAGGGCAGTTTGGGACAGCAAAAGGAAAAATTACAGTTGCTGATTTTTCACTCAGAAAATTCTAGCAAGCTGATTTTTTCATAAACAGCAGTGTTATCTTTACTACAGCAGTGCTATTTTTCAGTTTTAGGACAGCAGGATGTCATTGGGATTGAGGGTGGAGGATAGGCTGGATGGGCATATAAATTACAGCGTTTGGAAGGAGAGAATGCAGAGTATCTTTGAGGAGACAGAAGTCTGGGATATCATGGTGCATACCGCACAGAACCCTGTTGTTGTGCCCACTGATGTTACTCATTTGGCTGAGTATAAAAAGAAGAACAATAAGGGTAAGAGGCTGATTCTAGACGGAATCAAAGACCATTGCATTCCTCATGTGAGAGGAAAGAACAATGCCCATGAGATGTGGACAGCATTGTCCAATCTCTACCAGAGTACCAATGAGAACCGGAAGATGGTCCTGAAGGAGAAGCTGAAGAACATTAAGATGGGTAATGATAGTGCAACTGGATATCTCACAAAGATTACCAATGTGAGAGATGAGTTGGCAGCGATTGGAGAGGCCATTCCATCCACTGAGTTGGTGCGTATTGCAGTGAATGGCCTCCCCCGTTCATGGTTGAACTTTGCTGATGGGGTTTGTGCACGTGAGACCCTTCCCACATGGGAGAGGTTTTGGGATGATTGCATTCAGACAGAGATCAGGAAAGGACAGCTTGGGGCAGCCAAGCCAGTTGAGCAGGATGAGGATGTAGCACTGGTGGCAGGAGGCAAGAAAGGTAAAGGGAAGAAGCAGGCTTCCACAAGCAGTGGTGGGGGCAAAGGCAGAGGTAAAGGTAAACCGGGGAACACACAGAAGGACTATTCCAAGGTGAAGTGTTGGAATTGTCAAAAGATGGGACACTATGCAGTTGTGTGTCCGGAGAAGAAGAAGAAGAAGGGAAAGAACCAGGACGTGGCAGCTTCAGCTGAGATTGAGGACTTTGCAGGTCGTTTTGACCGGGAGTTTGCGTTCACTACATGTGAGTCCTCTAGTGCAGGATCACCCGCCACACAGGTTCAGAGGGAGCATGCTTTTCCCTCGATTAGCGGAGCATCTACAGGTATTTGGTATGTGGACAGTGGGGCTTCACGTCACATGACAGGAGTCCGTGAGTACTTCTCAGAGCTTTCAGAGAGTGGCACTGATATTGAGGTAGTACTCGGTGATGACAGAGTTGTTAGAGCAGTCGGGGTGGGGACAGTGACATTTCAGAGGGAGTCCAAACCTCCCTTGAAGGTGTCAGAGGTTCTTTATGTGCCAGGGATGAGGAAGAACCTCATATCCGTCTCAGCTTTGGAGGACAGAGGATATGAGGTACTATTCAGGGGAGGACAGGTGTTGATGTATCCCAGGGACGCTCCAGCTGATTCAGCTAGAGTGATAGGTGTACGCCATGCAAAGGTGTACAAGTTTGCATTCCAGCCCCTTTTGGCATTGAGCAGTAGTACCGACAGCAGAGCTAGCAGTTCTGAGCTGTGTGAGATTTGGCACCGCAGGATGGGACACATGTATCATGGAGCCTTGAGGACATTGCGGGAGATCACTACAGGTGTGCCAGATTTCAGTACTGATCACTTTGATACTTGCAGAGGTTGTGTGATGGGCAAGTTTGCCAAATCCCCTTTTCCCAGCAGTGACAGCAGAGCGACGGGGATACTTGATTTGATTCATTCCGATGTGAGCGGTCGGATGTCTCATGTTTCCTTGAGTGGATATGAGTACTATGTTTTATTCATTGATGATCACTCCAGGAGGACCTGGATTTATTTCTTGAAGACCAAGAGTGAGGTCTTCAAGCGGTTTCAGGAGTTCAGAGCTCTTGTGGAGACACAAACAGGCCGAAAGATCAAGTCCTTGAGGTCGGACAATGGAGGAGAGTACACCCTTGGAGAGTTTGTTGACTATTGTGTGGAGGCAGGCATTAGGAGGGAGTTCACTGTTCCTTACAACCCCCAGCAGAACGGGGTTGCGGAGAGGAAGAACAGATCCATCATAGAGGCTGCCAAAGCTATGTTACATGATCAGGGGTTGCCATTGTTCTTGTGGGCAGAGGCCTGCAACACAGCTGTTTACTTGCAGAACAGGAGTCCGCATCGTGCCTTGGGGCACATGACTCCGGAGGAGGCTTTCTCTGGGAAGAAGCCTGATCTTGGTCATCTTCATATCTTTGGATGCATTACATACTCCTATATACCCAAGGAGAAGAGGACCAAACTAGAGCCCACCGCAGAGAAGGGTATCTTTGTGGGCTACAATGAGACCTCAAAGGCCTTTCGGATTTACATTCCTGCACAGAGGAGAGTTGTTGTCAGACGGGATGTGAAGTTCGAGGAGGACAGGGCCTTTAGGAGGTCACGGGAGTTAGAGTATCTGGATCAGCCAGACCCTCAGCAGCAGTTGAGTCAGTCGCAGGGATCCAGTGGGCAGGGATCAGGAGGATCCGGAGGTACATCTATGAGGATGTCAGGTCCGTCAGTGAGCAGTGGCTCATCGAGCCAGAGGGGTGGTGCTCCGGGCAGCATGCAGAGCAGTTCACTAGGGAGTCCACTGATGGACAGTTCACACGGTACCTCAGCTTCTACAGGTTCAGGTGCAGGCAGGAGGACAGCAGACAGACAGTCAGGAGTTCAGGCTACTGATGGTGATGAGGAGGAGGAGTTTCATTCTCCTATGGGAGAAGCATGCTCAGGGAAGAGGAAGCCCAAGTGGCTTCAGGACACCTTGAGAGATGCCACATCTGTTGCTGAGCCGAAGAGGCCGGTCAGAGAGAGTAGACCACCTGAGAGGTTCTGTAGCTATATGGCGATGGTTACCAGCATCCTTGACTCTGAGCCTTCTAGCTATGAGGAGGCAGCTAGCCAGCAGGTCTGGAGAGAGGCCATGCAGGAGGAGTATTCTTCTATCATGAAGAATGATGTTTGGGAGGTGGTGCCGAGGCCTGAGGGCAAATCCGTGGTTACTTCCAGATGGCTTTACAAGGTAAAGCATGCTGCAGATGGCAGCATTGAGAAATTCAAAGCGAGGTTTGTGGCTAGAGGGTTCTCCCAGGTAGAGGGAGTTGATTATGAGGAGACCTTCGCTCCCGTGGCTCGATATACTTCGATCCGCTCCATTATATCGATAGCAGCAGAGATGGGTTGGAAGATCCACCAGATGGATGTGAAGACTGCATTTCTCAATGGCTTCATACAGGAGGAGGTGTACATTGAGCAGCCACAGGGCTTTGAGGTGCATGGGAAGGAGTCCCATGTGTGCAGATTGAAGAAGGCCCTTTATGGCCTGAAGCAAGCTCCCAGAGCTTGGTACTCCAGGATAGATGCATACTTGCAGGGGATGGGTTTCACAAAGAGTGAGGCAGATCCGAACCTTTACTTTATTGTGATTGGTGAGGAGCCTCTCATTCTGGTGCTGTATGTGGATGACTTGATCATTACAGGTGCAGAGAGACTCATAGAGCACTGCAAGAGAGATCTTGCGGCGAAGTTTGAGATGAAGGACATCGGCTTGATGCATTACTTTTTGGGTTTGGAGGTGTGGCAGGAGGAGGGGCATTTCTTCCTGGGGCAGGGGAAGTATATTGTGGACATCCTTAGCAGATTCCACATGGAGGATTGTAGACCCATGTCGACACCGATGATCACCAACTGGAAGAAGCTTCATGCTTCGGATTCCGAGTTGGTGGATCCCACATTGTACAGGCAGCTGATTGGTTCCTTGATGTATTTGGTCAACACTAGACCAAATATCTGTTTTGCAGTCAACACGATGAGTCAGTTTATGTGTGAGCCTAGGAAGGTTCACTGGGTGGCTGCAAAACACATTTTGCGGTACTTGCAGGGGACAGTGGATTATGGTCTGGACTACAGGCAGGGAGATGGAGTGAGATTGGCAGGATACACTGATTCTGATTGGGCAGGTTGTGCTTCTGATAGGAAGAGCACTTTAGGGTGTTGTTTTGGGTTGGGTTCAGCAGTAGTGTCATGGTTCAGCCGGAAGCAGCAGTCAGTAGCACTGAGTTCAGCGGAAGCAGAGTATATGGCAGCCAGTCTAGCTAGTTGTGAGGCCATCTGGCTTCGCAAGATGTTGCTTGGCTTATTTGGTCAGCCGTTGAGACCTTCAGTGATTTACTGTGATAATCAGAGTTGCATTAAACTCACGGAGAATCCAGTATTTCATGACAGGTCAAAGCATATCGGGATCAGATATCATTTCATCAGAGACTATGTTCAGAAGGGAGCTGTGAAGCTTGAGTATATTTCCACTGATGAGCAGGTTGCAGATATCCTTACCAAAGCCTTACCACGGGGCAAGCATGTCTACTTCAGAGACAAGATGGGTGTGGTGAGGAACACCTTCCTCGGTAAGAGGGAGTGTTGAAATTTGGTACCGGAGGACAGGTGGTTCCCTTAGGCTTTGATCTTTGGCCTAGGGAAAAGTGTCCAAAAGAATTTAATTTTTCTCCTAAAGTGACTTTATAATTTTATAAAGTTAAATCTAATTTAAAAGTGACTTTAAGTGATAAAGTTATTAAGTCTAATTTTAAAGTGACTTTTATAAAGTCAATGAAAAATTAGAAAGGAAAGTGACTTTGGAAATAAATGACTAAGTGGGTCTTTATTAAAGTGGGGTGAATTAAAAAATAGAAAGTGAGATTTAAATGAACATTTAATCTCAACCATTGATCTAAATCTATTTCAGCCATTGGATTTAGAGATCACCCAAAAGTCACTTGGATCACCCAAAAGTCACTTGGAGTTATATTAAAGGAGGAAAAGGAGGAAAAGGTCATTCATTCTTTCATGAGCAGATTGGGAGAAGGAGAGCAAGAGAGCAAGAGAGATTTCTGAGCAGGAAGGAGAAGGAGACAGCAGCTTGGCACACATTCCAAGGCAGCAGTTGAGCAGATTTGTACAACTGATTCAGCACATAGTGAAAGGCAGATTTTTGCACAAAAATCGAGGAGCAGTTTGCTGATTTTTCTGCACACAAAACGGAGGTCGTACAGCATTTATTGCTGTCCTGTTTGCTGTAATTTCCAGATTGCTGTGAGGCACGGGAAATGAGATAAGTTGTAAATTTGCTTGCTGATTTTTTGCTGAATAATTCTCACTGTAAAAAGACAATTTTCAGAAATAAAGAAGAGCTCTCAAACTGGTTTTCCCCAAGAGTTGTAGGGGGTTTTTCCAGGGTCAAGTTGACCAAAAATATCAGTGTTTTAATGTGTTTTAATGGCTGTTTTTAATTGTTGATTTTTAATTCTGCAATTTCCAGCATTCTGAAAAATTTCCAGAATTTGTGTTTTCAGCAATATTTATTTTTTTCAGTCTGTTAAATGTATGGTTATGGGAATGGGCATTTAACTACATGGGAGAAATAAGGAGAAACTGAAAACCGGGGTGGGAAAACAGAAATTTTTACATCATTCCCGGGTTGTCACGTGTCCTGCTGATGTAGGCATTGACTTTTGACCTAAATCTTTGATTGGCTCTAATTTCTTCATCCGGACTCAGATTTATGCGCTATTTACACCATTGGATTCGTATTAACGAGCACTTCAACTTGAGCCTACTTTCACCTGCATTTGAAGACTTTTGATATGGAGGTAAAACTGAATCCATTTTGGATCACTCCTCCCCACTGGAAGCTTTTGGTCCACCAAAAGTTGGTTTTAGCTGTCGAGTAAGTGAGGATAAAGTTCCCTCACTTTTCTAATCTCTATCCATCGTGCTTTACTTGGATTTGTACCTTTGAGTCCAACTCAAAGATACTCAACATTTCCCCGTCGCGAAGTTCTTATCCTCTTGTCTAGAACTGTGTCCTTCTGTAGCTCATTGAGATACTCAGGCAACAGATCTTCAATGGAAGGTAGCGGACCTTGCTCTTCGGGATCTTCAATCCACGAAGGCTCATACAAACACATGTTTTCAACATTTACGACAGAATAGATTTGCATGTAAGCTGGTAGATCTAGGCGGAAAGCATTTTCACCAATTTTATCAAGTATTTTGAAAGGACCATATCTAATCGATTTCAACTTTTTACCTTCCCCCTTGCAGTCTTTCTTTGCTGATGTACAACTAGACTTGATCACCAACTTGAAAACTATGCTCCACTCGATGCTTGTCATGTCGTGCCTTATACTTTGCTTGGCTTCTTTCCAGCTGTTCCTGTACTGCCTGGTGAATTTCCTGGATTTGTTCAATGAATTTGGTTGCTTTGTCGACATTACTGTGTCCATCAACTGCTATGTGTTTACCAAAGACAAAATCCAAGGGAGACTTTGGTATAAAACCAAAACAAGTCTCAAAAGGAGATATCTGAGTAGAAGAATGTTTTGCATGGTTGTAAGCACGCTGCACATGACACAAATGCTCATCCCAAAGTTTGGGATGCTTGCTGCAATATCCTCGAAGCAATTGTGTCACTGTCCTGTTGACCACTTCTGTCTGACCATTTGTTTGCGGATGAAATGCTGTGCTCTTCTTTAACTTTGTGTCCATTAACTCCCATAGACTTGACCAAAATTTTCCAACAAATCGAGAATCTCGATCAAATACAATAGAAGTGGGTAACCCAAAATGAACCCATACATTTTGAAAGAACAATTTTGCAATTTGTTCAGCTGTGACCTGTTTATTACATGGTGTCAAAATACACATCTTACTGAACCTATCCACAACTACATACAAATAATCATGACCCTTTTTAGACTTTGGCAATCCCCCAACAAAATCCATGGAAACACTTTCCCAAGGATGAGAAAGAATTGGAAGTGGAGTATACAAGCCTAATTTTCTATTACTTGGCTTGCTTGTAGCACACATAGTACATCCTTTGATATATCTAGAAACTATCTCATTCATTTGTGGCAAATAGCAGAATCTTTGTAATTGTGCAACTGTTTTACTTGCACCAAAATGACTTGATATGAGAGAAGTATGTGCTTCTCGAATTATATTAACTCTTTCAGTTTGTGGAATGCATAACTTCCCATATGATACAAGAGTTTGTCCTTATGAAATAATCCAATTCTTCTACTTGCTTGCCATGACTTAAAGTTGCATATACATCCTTAAAATCTGTGTCTTGAGCATATTGTTCAATGTAACATTCATGAATTACCGAATTATGCTTAAGTATTGTGGATGCATTTATAATTGGTCTTGATAACATGTCTGCAACCTTATTATGTATGCCCTTCTTATATCTGATAACAAGATGAAATTCTTGGATAGTTTCATGACGATACATGCAATGGTGGAAGAGATGTATAATGAGTTTAAAAAGGGCAAAGGTGAAGGCACTTCATCACCTAAACCAGACAAAGGAGAAGAGGAACCTTTTTTTTGTTCCTTCAGATAAAGAAGATAAAGGAAAAGGAGGAATGCTTCCTCCATCATCACCATCATCGTCATCATTATTGTCTTCTTCTCAAGGAGCTGCAGATTGGGTGCTGAAGGACCGGGTAGGTACAGGGTACAACTGAGAGGAGCTGAGAGAGCATGCTACATTAGCCAAATGGCCAGTGTTTCTTGTATGGGAAGATTGGTTGTCAATGGATTGACACCAAACCCTAGTTTTGTGTCTTGTATCAGTGGATGTATGAGGGCCATTATCTCTGGTACGGGAAACCTAGACTATTGTATTATATATTGATTAATATAACGAAGTTGGGTTGAAAATTGTAAAAAGTTGTCCATATTTTGTGCACTAGTAGATTTACTGCTGTTTATATTCCGCTGTGCAAAGTAGTATTGTTGTGATTCTTGGTTTGGTAGCGTCAGAGATTTAAGATTCTATCCCAAACACCAAGGTCGTGGAAAAACAACATATTGCCACTCTTCTTCATATCCAGTGGGATAGACTTTTCTCTTCAACAGGTTCTTGAACTTATCCCAGTTCACCTTACCAATTCACACTAAGACATGGTTTGTCATCTTCAATGACCAAAGTAAACCTTTTGTTCATTACTGAAGCCATGAATGCCAAGCTACACATCCAATTGGCTCAACCATTTGTTGCTTCCACTGGTCATCACATGCCTGGATTTCCAGCCTAGCCTCAACTTCAAAAGTTGCAGAATGATTGCCGGACTACCCAAAGGCTGTATAGAACCTGGAAAGTGGATTTCAGGTTGCTTACCTTTTCTTTTGTCCTGTCAGTCTTCAACTTCTTTGGAGTGATTGCTTTTCTCTTCCTCCTTGCCTGGTTTTTTCTGCGCTTGTTCATTGTAGACTCCAAGAATCGGGTGAACAACTCAGTGAAATTGGCTAATGGTCTTCTCCAATTGGTCAAAGTGAATGGCAGGATTTATTTCTTCCACCAAATCTTCCTTTCCAGGCATTCTGATATGTTTTTGGGTTCTGCTATCAGAGTTCAAACCATCCAAGAATGGTTCACCTATTTTGCTGTATTGGCTTCAGTTAAGAGGCATAAACCCAAAGAGAAGTGACAGGTAATTAGGATTTTAGGGCTCTAATACCAACTTTATTTGAAAATTTTGAGCTTGATTTAAATATCCAGATGCTTAAAACAAATGGAAATTCGGATCCAATCTCTATTCTGCATGTCGGTTATGCTGCACCTATGTTGTCTCTGTGTTCGTACTGAAATTCCCTGAATTTCAGACTCCATTGCAGTGCAGAGCTTCTCTTCTACTCCCTTGCCAGTCTCCCCTGTTCCACAAGTGTCTTGCCCTTTTACCAAGTTGCCCTCCTCGAATGGTTGGATTGGGTGGTTTTTTATTATATTTGTTTTTTTGCTTGTGTTTTTTTTTTCTCTCTTCTTTTATCTTCCTGGTAAAAACCATATTTACAGCAGGGCAACAAAACTATTGACAATCTTCAGGGATCATACAGCCAATTGTTTACCTTATTTCTGAGATTCATTATGATGATTTCAGATCTCCAATAATGAAATTTGTGAAGTATTTCCATCAAAATTAACCACTATGTTCAAAGCTCTATTGTGATGTCCAGACGAGATAAAACTTGTATGTTTTGCATTTTGTCATTACTGGCCTAGAAAAGCACAGAATCATTGTAAAATGTTCTTCCAGTCCCTGGAATAGCAGATAATCTGTTAATTTTGCACAATTTTAACAGTCTTTCAATTAGGGAAGCTTCTCGAAATCCAGGGAGATTAATCTCAAATTCAAGAGATGATATCAATGGGTGAGGAAATAGATCGATGCCTGCATTTTCCACTAAAATAAGAAGCAGCATTAAGTTTTCCCAATTGGGAAAAGCAAAATAACTTGTTTTAGAGTGGTTACCTCTGTTTCTCTCAGGAAAATCCTCCTTTCCCAGCTGGTGTGATTGATTAAAGTCAACTTCATTTGGAAGGAAAATGTCTTATTTGATACAATGAATAAATCTGATTTGAAAAAAGGTTCAGTCAACTTTGATACTTGTGTAGCTTCCTTCATCTTTTTATCAGTTTTCAATCAGTTTCAGAACATTTGTAGGGGTTGGCTGCTGCAGCTGGATCTTTATTATTTTGAAGTTCCAATTGCAGCTTTTCTGGAATGGTTTTAAATCGGTGTATCGTTTGCTTATCTTTATGTTTGGTAATTTTCACACATTTTAGTAATGTTTTACAAAGTTATTGAAAAATGAAGTGTTTTAAATCCTATAAGTTCATAAAAAAATGACATTGTTATGACTGTATGCAGATGTAAGACATTCAATACTTTAGGCCTCCATCTGCTCGTTTTACCGCAGGAGAAAGTTTATCAGAAAGTAAGATCTATACATTCTAATTGTTCTTAAAATTTGCAATTTCCTTGGAGGTCCTTTGCATTGTTCTTGATGTGTGGATTCTCATTCTTCACAATGAGATCTGTTTTCTATATGTAAAGCATAGGTGCTTTTTCTATAAGGAATATTGGTTTTGCTTTTGTTCTGGAGATGCTGGTTATCTTTATATTTAGTGTGGAAAGTCGGGAAAAAATCGGGATTAAATCCCCAAAATGCGATTTTTTTGGCTGGCCGATTAAATAAAAAAAGTCGGAATTAAATCGGGACTTTTTCCAAAAAATCATGAATGAGGTAGTTTCTTTAATGATTTTTTAATTTTTTTTGGAAAAGTCGGGATTTTATTGAAAAAAAAAATGAATATTTTTGTATTTTTTTAATTTTGCCGACTTTTTCAAAGAACTCCCGACTTTAACGACTTTTTCAACTTCTGGACCCTTGCCGATCTAATCCCGACTTCGTCTTTTTCCACAATAATTTCTTTATAGCTTAATTTATTCACAACCATGAATGAACGGTGCAATCCTTCCTTGATAGAATTGAAATTCATGTTTTCATCCTCTCTTTCAATCTGCATTCTGAACAGCCTTAAAATGTCTATGTTGCACAGGGACCCATCCTCAAGAAAAACCTGCCTACCCTGCATTCCTGCATTTCAGGGACTTAGGGACCCTTGAGAAACATCTCCAAACTGCTGGGGATTTCATTGGGGACTTGGGGATTTGCTGACCGTCCCCAAAATGTTCTGGGCAGATTTCAGCAACCTTCTGAACAAATTTTATGGATGTTTCTTGCAGATTCAAGGGATTTTTTGGGCAGATTGTTGAAATTCTAGTGTTGCAATGGACTAGAATAGTTTTTCACAATTGGTAACTACTTCTATTGATGCAAATTGTTCCTTCTTTATACTTTAGTCAACAAGTAGCTATACATGAAAAACTTCAACCATTAATTCTTCAACAAGAGCAGTAAATAGAGGGCACAGTAGACAATAAACAATAAGAGACAAGAGACGCCAAGTTTAGGCTCACAGCCAGGGTAAAACCCACAAGGGGAAAACCCAAATTTTTTCCTTATGAGAGAGATTTTGTCCATCAAAATGTTCCAACAAATCCAAATTAATCAACAACAAAATACCAATCAAAGTCTGTTCATAGAAGGAAGGATAATCCAATTTTGTCCAATGAATAAGGTCTGCAAAAGAGGCAGAAATTCTGGTCCGATATTTTCCGTTGACAAGAGGCCGAAAATGGTCCTGAAGTAACCCCAAAAGTGTCAACAAACTGTCCACAAACTTGGCTCAATAATTGCAGTCAAAACCCTTGGTCAGCTTCAGGTCAATATCACTTTAAAGGAGCGAAGTTACAGTCAGCAAAAGTATCCACGTCTCTGAAGTTTTTCAACCTTCTAGTTGACACAAGATAGTAGCCCAAACAGAAGTAAAATGCCCAAGACAAAATTCGGTCAACTTCAGTCCAAAGAAATAGGTCAACGCAGATCAAGAAAACCTTTCTTCTTCCTCGCATGTGTGGTGTCTTCTTCCTGTAATTGCAGATTGAATTGCTTGATGATTGGTTGGTCAAAATGAGAGTTAATGAACTCATATGGCGAGGGTTCGGAAGGATGGCTCACCTGGGAATAAAAGCTAGGCGGAATAACTTACTACTTATCGATGGATGGAGTTCTAATTGCTTGCCTGAATTTGTACAAGGTTAGGGAAGTCAGGTTCAGGTCATCTGGACCTAAGCTTAACAGAAACTGATGGAACACTAGCTAAGGCACAAAGCCTTGATAGGCTCACTCGGGCAATTGCAGAATATAATGCCCTCGCTAGTGGTGTCCCACGTATCATGTGAGGACTCATTAGCCCTAGTAGGGCCAACATGAATACCTTCTAGGAGCTGACTTGAGGTGACCAAAAAAAATAAATTTATTCTCCATGTTTGCAATGAAAAATGCCGACCATAGCTACATTATTTTTCAACACTCCCTCTTAGCCATGGAGGTAGTTTTTAATTCTCTCTCAAGATCAATCTTCCCAACCAATCCATAGGTCTCATGGCCCGCAACCTAAGGAAGAGATCACAATCCAAGTCTCTCTCTTTTAATCTCATCACAAGGAAAGATACATAGCATCCATCTCAAAGCATCTCCTGGACGACAGGTCTCATGTCACACAACCTACAGGAGGAATCATTAATACACCTCCCGGAAAACAACATCTCATGACACACAACCTATAGGAGGAATCATCAATACATCTCCCGGACAACAATTTCTCACGACACATAGCCTACAGGAGGAATCTATCAATACATCTCCTGGTCAACAATGTCTCATGGCACAGTCTATGGGAGAAATCCATCAATACATCTCTCAGACAACAATGTCTCATGGCACACAACCTACAGGAGGAATCCATCTCCCGGACGACAATGTCTCATGACACACAACCTACAGGAGGTGGTCTATCCATGATGCTATGTAATCAATCCTCCCTCTCACTCAAAGAGGGGTTCTTAACAACTCCAAGTTCTCTGAAATAGCCAAACTTCATCGAGGAAAATGGATTTATCAGTACATCAACAACCTGCTCATTAGTAGGAACATATTCGAGCCTCACAACTCCTCTCTACATGATTTTGATGTGCTTTGATTTGTCATGGAACACTGGGTTTCTCAGATAGCTTCACACAACTTTGATTATCACAGTAGATAATAGTTGGCTCTAACATTTGATCAAATAAATCAGAGAACAATTTTCGAAACCATATAGCCTCGCAAAAAGCAGCATTTGCAGCAATATATTCAACTTTGGCTAGCTTTAGCTGTACTTAGAGCGATAAAGGCCTGTTTTCTACTAGACCATGAAACCATAAAGGAGCCCTGGCTAAAACAATATCCAGAGGTGCTCTTTCTATCATTAGAGCTACCAATCCAATCACCATCAGTGAAACCAATCAGTTGCATTTCACCATTAGAAGCATACATCAGACCGTACTCGATGGTACCTCACAAGAACCTCAATATGTGTTTCACTGCAACACAGTGTACAGGACGAGGCTCCACCAAGAATTGACTCAATGTATTAATTGCATAACAAATATCATTGCTAGTATTTACAAGATAGTTCAACGAGCTAATCAATCTCCGATACATAGTAGGATCTGTTATGTCCCTATACTACTAGTGTAACCCCTTATTGTTATTAGTGCAACCCCCTTATTGTATTATTGTGCCCATATAATCCCCATGATGTTATTATTGTGCCCCATAGATGTCCACTATTGTTATTGATGTGCCCCTACAATATTATTGTTATGTAGGCTTTGATTATATTGGGATCCCTTAGACTCCTATATATAGAAAGGAGGTCTTGTCATTTTTATCGTCCAAGAATTGTTCATTTGTGTAATGTAAAGGAGGTTGCCCCCTCGAAGAGGCTGATTTTGAAGTCCTTGATCTATTTTTTCTATCTTTTTGTGCGCTGGTTTCATAACATTTGGTATCAAAGCTTTGGATTCTAGGGTTTCGTTGCTCCAAACAGATCATCGTGGCATTTTCACTATAACTTTTTTTCTACGACATTTCAGAAGTTGAAATTAAAACCCATTTGAGTCGAAATCTCGATGAACCTTGGGTCTGAATTTTAGATCTTTTCTCGCTATATTTTCGGAGATAGTATCCAAGGAAGTTAGGGTTTTTGCAGGCTCCCGAATTATATCTCAAACAGGTGACCTGGGGAAAATCATCATAACTTTCTCTTTGAGCATCAGATTGAAATTTCGTAAAAAGTTACAGAAAGAGGACAGTCTGTAGTTTTTTGTGTATCGGTTTAAGGTCCTAAGGTTGAAACAATGATATGTGGCACTTTGTACAAGTTCGCTCTACTGAACCAGTGTATAATCAGATCATCATGGGAGATTTGTTTTAACTCTTCCTTGGAGAATCCAATCTTGATTAGACTTGCGGGGTTGGAAAGAGGACTTAGAGGGCTATCACAGGACGCAATTTCTGACTTTGGAGATCTGAAATTACAGAGATACAACAGATTTAATATCGAGCTCCTACAAAGTGGAAAAATGTGTGTAGTTTTTTTAAATTTTGCATAAGTTTGGTTTGAAAAATTAGTTTGAAGGAATTCAAAGGGCATAGTGAAGCATAATTATCATTAATTGATGCCCTGAAGAAAGAAAGTGGAAACACCTAGTAAGCAACCTGAAAGCTCTAGCATGACTCGTGAAGAAGAGGAAAAAATGCAACATGATATATCAAAATTACGAGACCAAGTGCAACAAAATTCACTCTCACAAAAAGTAACAAAAGCTAAGATGGTTTAAAGAAAGACGTGGAAGCTAAGATGGATGGCGTGGAAGCTAAGATGGATGGTTTAAAGAAAGACATGGAAGCTAAGATGAATGACATGGAACCTAAGATGAATGGTATAAAAGAAAAACTTAAAGGCAACATGGAAGATTTGAAGATAGATTTGACAAAGTTGCTACAAGAAACGCTTACTAATGGCAAAAGGGTAGTAAGGGAAACTCATGGTGAGAACAAAAGAAATGTTAATCATGATTTCATAGACTCTAACGTTGGTTTGAAGATCCACCATGTTCCAAAGATCGATATGAGGAAGTTTGATGGCAAGGATCCCATAACATGGATACTACAGATGGAGCAATATTTTGATCTCCATAATGTGCAAAACACACAAAAGGTACGCATTGCAACTTTATATTTGGAACCAAATCAGTTTGTATGGTATCAATGGCTTTGCTCTTGTAAACAAATTGTCACTTGGGCAATTTTTACGCTAGAAATGATAGCACATTATGAGGATACAAAAAAACACCTTTTTTAGCCAATTGATAAATCTTAAACAAAAGGGTCCAATGATGGAGCACATTGAGGACTTCCAAAAATTGAATATAAGGGTAAAAGATATTCCAGAGGAGCATATGATTGATGTGTTCATAGGGACTTTAAAGGATAACATCCAACATGAGGTTCGCCTTTGGGAACCTGATTCATTGGAGAAGGCATTCGGGTTGGCAAGAAAAATGGAAAGCAAAATTATGGAAACAAGGAAGCCTAACACTCACAACTACAAAGATGGAAGTGTTGTTGCCCCTAGCCTTCCACAACCTACAAGGTTGACACCACAACAATTGGAAGAAAAAAGAGCAAAATGGCTTTGTTACAGTTGTGGTAACAAATACATTAAAGGTCATAAGTGTGCTGAGAATAAATTATTTTACATAGATTGTGAAAAGCAGGAAGAAAAGGAACAAGAAACGTCAAAAGAAGAGGATATACACCAGGAACAAACCCTAGAGAAAGAAGAAATGAATTCGACCATATCTTGTAATGCATTGGCCGGAATTACCACTCCTCAAACTATCAAGATAGAAGGACATATCAAGAAGAAAAAGGTAATAATGTTGATTGATTCTGGCAATACCCATAATTTTATTCATTATAAGGTAGCCAAGGAATTGAATTGCTTCCTATATCCAGCACTAGAGTGTCAAGTGATGGTTGCAAGTAGAGGAACCATAAATTGCTTTGGAAAGTGCAATAATATCAAGCTATCCATGGGAGAATATGTATTGAATAGCCCAATGCTTTCCATTCCAATGGGTGGTGTTGATGTTGTACTAGGAGTCCATTGGCTACAATCCTTGGGTACAATAGCTTTTAATTTTCAAGAACTTTTCATGAATTTTTTTTTCGGAAGGAAAGGAAGCTGAATTAAGGGGTATTGCAGGGAAACCGGGAAAGATAATCAGCTCTAATAGAATGACAAAGCTTCTAAAGAAAGAACAACGAGGCGTAATTGCACAATTATGTTTGCTAGAGGTTCCCATGTCGAAATCATCTATTTCTCTAGATCTCCAAAAAGTCTTGGACAATCATTCCAAGTTATTTGAGACTCCCAAAGGCCTCCCACCTATTCATGATCATGATCATGCTATTCATTTGATTCCAGGAAGTGTTCCTCCAAACATCAGGCCTTACAGATATCCCTATGCCCAAAAGAGTGAAATTGAACGTATGGTTGCAGAAATGCTAGAGTCTAGTATAATTCAACCTAGTCAAAGTTCTTTCTCTGCTCCAGTAGTATTGGTGCATAAGAAGGATGGATCATGGCGCATGTGTCCAGATTATAGGGAGCTCAACAAGCTCACTATTAAAGATAAATTTCCCATTCTTGTCATTGTTGAATTATTGGATGAATTGCATGGATCAATTTACTTCACCAAGTTGGATATTCGTTTCGGATATCATCAAATCAAAATGAAGACTGAAGACATTCTAAAAACAACATTTAGAACTCATGAGGGTTATTATGAATTTTTAGTCATGCCTTTTGGCCTTACCAATGCACCTTCTACATTTCAAGGTTTGATGAATTCCATTTTCAAACCCTTCCTTAGAAAATTTGTGTTAGTATTTTTTGATGATATACTAATCTATAGCAAGTCTTGGAAGGATCATGTTCAACATGTTGACAGGGTGTTCAAACTATTGGAGGAGAAACAATTATAGGCAAAAAGCTCCAAATGTTTCCTTGGACTACAAGAGGTGGAATATTTGGGTCATATTGTGTCTCATGAAGGTGTTAAGGTAGACCTTAGCAAAATTGGAGCCATTAAGGAATGAAAAATCCCCACATGCATAAAGCATTTGCTAGGAATCCTTTATTGTGGAATGTGATGCCTCAAGAAATGGAATTGGTACTGTTTTAATGCAAGAAGAAAGACCCTTTGCTTTTGAAAGTCGTCCAATCAAAGGAAAGTATTTACACAAAGCTATTTACGAGAAGGAAATGTTACATGCACTTAAGAAATGATGACCTTACCTAATGGGAAGACACTTCAAGGTAAAAAGGGATCATGATAGTCTTAAACACAAATATTATCTTTAGAAAAGCAACAAAAATGGGTCACAAAGATGTTGGGTTATGACTTTGAAATCATCTACAAAAAAGGGAAGCAAAATGTTGTGGTAGATGCACTCTCAAGAAAGGATGAGGATGTGGAAGCATTGCTTTGCACCATTTCTATTATCTAACCAGATTGGATAAACGAAGCAAGGGATGAATGGAAGAATGACGAAGAAGTGTGGCCACTCATTCAAAAGTTGCAGAAGATCCCAGTTCAAATAATATTGCTAGAACTTAACGAGGAAGGAAAAATCATATTGAAGCCTGAAGCAGTGACAGAAACAAGAAATCGACAGCTACGGAATCGATCAATTTCAGAGTATCTAATCAAGTGGAAGAACTTACCTGCTGAAGATTCCACATGGGAGGATGAGAATTTTATAGAGAAGCATCTAGAACTACTCAAGCGTCGTGGACAACACTTTTTGAAGGAGAGGGGCATGTTAGGTCCCTATACTAATAGTGTAACACCTTATTGTTATTAATGTGACCCCCTTATTGTATTATTTTGCCCATATAGTCCCCATGATGTTATTATTGTGCCCCATAGAAGCTCATTATTGCTATTGTTGTGCCCCTACAATATTATTGTTATGTAGGCTCTGATTGTATTGGGACCCCTTAGACTCTTATATATAGAAATGAGGCCTTGTCATTTGTATCATCCAAGAATTGTTCATTTGTGTAATGTAAAGGAGGTTGCCGCCTCAAAGAGGCTGATTTTGAAGTCGGTGATCTATCTTTTCTATCTTTTTGTGAGTCGGTTTCATAACAGGATCAAACAACTCTAAGTCACTGTCTCAGATCCTCTTCAAGTTCATCACCATAGGAGTATCCATCGACTTGCAGTCCATCATGCCAAATCTCTGAAGAATCGAAACAATGTACTTGCCTTGGCCCACAAAGATCCCATCAGATTTTTGCCAAATCTCCAATCCAAAATTCAAAAACTAGCTCCTTCTTGCTTGAACAATCAATACTTTGGCTCTTGTCAGAAACAAATCGTTTACATACAATAGTAGTATCAGGGGTTCACCATCAACAATCTTGAAATATAGGTTTGGATCAACATCGCTCTTTTTGAAGCCAAGACTCAACATATAACCATCAATATAGGAGTACCAAGCATAAGGGGCCTATTTTAGGCCATACACGCCTTCAATTTGCAAACATGTGTTTCTCTATTGTGGACCTAAAAACCTTGAGGTTCAATGTAGACTTCTTCTTCAATAACCCCATTCAGAAAAGTTGTTTTGACATCCATTTGATGCGACTTCCAACCTGCAATAGATATAAGAGCAATAACAGATCTAATAGATGCATACGCGGCAATGGGAACAAAGGTGTCTCCATAATCCTCTCCCTCTTTATGGGAGAATCCACGAGCCGCGAATCTAGCTTTGTATTTGTCCACACTTCCATCAACAACATGTTTTATCTTGTAGATCCGTTTTGAAGACACAACGAAGTTTCCTTCAAGTTTAGGCACGATCTCCCAAACATCGTTCTTCAATTTGGATTGATATTCTTTGACAATATAGTTTCTTTCAACAACTTCCTTGATTGAAAGATCTTCAACTCCTTGAACTGCTCTTATGTCATCATATCATTATTCATGAACTCCACAGGTTGGAGTTTCTATTGAAACACTTGCTTCATCCCTGGATCAGTGAATCTTCTAGTAAAGATTCCATTGAAGAATCTTGAGGATCTTAAAGATCCCTATCCAGTAGATGTTTCCCTTTTGTTGCATGATGAACATTCTTCAAATGTTTGAGTTCTGCAAAGTTGTTGCTTACAACTTGCCTTCTTTCATAGAAACCCTAAGTTGTTGACAGAGGCATCTTAGTTATCCTCGTGATGATGTCAGGAGATCTTGATTCTAATACTTCCATAATGTTAGACCACATCCTATAACATATTGTAGTCTTATTCTATGCAAGATCTAGGAGCCTAGAAAGAGATGTATAGAGAGAGGCTAACTTAAAGAATTCTACTCCCTCTTATCATGGAATCCATTCAGCTCCTTCCATCCTAACTAGTAGCATTACTTTTCTTTTTCTCCTCTATTTGATATTGTCCTTTAAGGACCATCTTTTCTTCTTCCAGCTTCTTTTAAGCCTCCAATATTATCTATCTAAGAGAACTTTAAAAGTTTCTTCTCATGAATTCAAAGGAGACCTATTTCAATGGCTTTACCTATCTATAAGGATTGAGACTATCCTCCTTATGCAAGGACCAACATATCGATTTGTAAAATGAAGTCATTTAAATCAAATATAGATCATAACCATTTGAATTGTCAAGTCTACTAATTTGAAAATGTCGACTCTACTAATAGCTCCAACTCCAACTCCAAGCCTCCAAGATGACTACTCCAGCAAAAACTCAACACTCTCCAAGCTCCCAATCAAACTCACAAAAACTCCAAATGAGATGTGTGAGGCAAATGAGGGGGGTGAGCTCCTTTTAAAGGCTTGGAGAGGGTGTTTTTGGAGGGAAACAACCCTTACTTTCCCTCCAAAACACCTAGGAAGCTTCCTAAATGACGTAGTGTGGGTCCGCCGTGGCCTTAGCAATGAACCAACTGGTTTGACCATAAAGCCTACATATGGGACAGAACCGACTGGTTTGGGCTGGTTTTTATGGTTTTTTTGGTGAAGTAGGCCCATAAACCAAGTTTTTTTGTCTGGTTTGACCTGGTCGCCCAACGAACCAACTGGTTTGACCTGTTTCTGGTTCAAGCCGATTGATTTTTAAAACTATGACCTTTATCTGCCAGATGTGAGACTATATGGTCTCGGACTCCATCCAAGATCAACCCTTCCCCCTTGCCATCTCCTTCCTGTATTCTTTGAGTTGATCTGCATCCTGGGGAACTGCCACCACATTATATATGTTGGCTTTTAGGCCATATTCATCTAGAAGGAAGGACGTCCAGAAAAACCCAACTTGGGAAAACTAGTGCAATAGATGAGGGTTTTATTATTATGCAGCAGTGAAATTTGAGTACAATCTATGGATGCCCAACTGACAATCCAAACAACAAGAAAATTTGGCCAAAATTATGTAAGGGAATTACCCTTCTTCCACAAGCAACCTTGACACAACTTTCCTTCAGAAAACTCGTCCTCTTGGACCCTCTGTGTCAGCCTCTGCGCAGTGCTTGCGTAGGCCCTATGACGTTTAGCCTCTGAACTTCCTTTGATGAAGTCGTTCTGCCTGTCTTCGTTGAGGAAATCGCTTCTCTGACACTCTGGAACTGAAAACGATTTTTCCTCCAACTAAATCAAGTTGCTCTTCAAAAGCAATGGCGCAATCCTCCGCACTACCTCATTGGGAATAACTTGACCTCCTTGCTGCTGCCTCTCCAATTTGGAAAACTTCCTCCGGATCCCTGTCTCTACTTCGATCTTTGGCTCCCCAACAATTGCACTAGTGTATTCTCCTTCACCACATCGATCCCTTCTTATATCTTCTTGTTGGGACTCCAACAATGAAGATTAAATCTTAGTCGATGGCTCAGATCATTTATGGATCGATCCGTGTGAGTTTCTAGACTATTCTCACCTTGACTTAATTAATTTCGATTAATTAACCATTTTTTCTAAGTTTAGACTTAGGAAACATTAAAAACTAGGTTAATAATTTAATTAAGTCATCTCTAGGTGGAATTTTCAAAAATGATTTCTGGATTTTGGAGATCTCATGCATTCTAGCCTCTCCACCAAATTTCGTGGCTAGAACACCTTCGATGCTACATAAACTAACAAAAAACTAGACAACCAAAGATTCTTAAATGTTCAACATTTGGTCTCTCACTTGTAAAGACTTCTTCGGGAGTTTCATAATCCAAGATTCGATGTGGGCATCTGTTTTGAACGTAGATAACAATCTTTGCAGTTTCACCCAAAGAAACATCGACAACTCTTGATCATGAAACATCGCTTTGATAGCTTCCATTATAGTTCCATTCTTTCTTTTTACAGTTCTATTTTGTTTGGGGTTGTAGGGAACTAATAAACCCCTCTTAATTCCAACATCCTTGCAGAAATCAATCAATTCATTTGATACATACTCCCCACCATTGTCAGACCTTAGAGTCTTGATTTTTCTTCCTGTAGCATTTTCAACCTACGCTTTGAATTCACAAAACTTTTCAAACACTTGATCCTTGGTCTTGAGAAGATAAATCCAAGTTTTGCAAGAATAATCATCAATAAAAGATACATAGTATAAGCATCCACCCAAGGTTTTATCAAGCATGGGTCCACAAACATCAGAATGTATAAGATCCAATATTCCTTTGGATCTACTATCATTGTTAGTATATCTCCCTTTAACATTTTGCCAAGGGCACATCCTTTGCATACTCCATCATGATCTGACTTAATTTCAAGTACTCCTTTAACAAATTTTTTCAATCTTCCCAAAGCTTTATAGTGCATATGAGCATACCTTCTATGCCAAATCTCACTAAGTTACTACGTTGTGAAAAAGAGCTTGGAATGAACGACCAAGGAGATGATATAGTCCTCCAATTCGTACCCCAATGACTTTAGCAAATCCAAAGGATGCATTTTTCTTCATACCAAGACTTGTCCATCAACAAATGCAACTCTATATCCTTTGTCTTCAAGAGATGATATAGATGACAAATTCTTCTTTAAACCAGGAACATATAAAATATTGTTATTGGATACATTACCTACAGATTCCAATTGGAAGGATGGCGTACCAATGCCCTTTACTTCATATTTTCCATTGTCTCCAGGCTCGATGTTTTGAGAGAACATCTTTTCAAGTAATTCAAATAGATAATCACAATTTCTAGTCATGTGCCTAGAAGCACCACTGTCCACAAGCCAAATTTCATCATGATTTTCAATGGAACCTGTAAGAGCACAAATAAATTGATGTTTAGATTCAGAATCATTTCTCCTATTCCTCCTCTTTGATGATGGTGCATTTAGATCAGCAACAGATGCATGGTGTCTTTTTCTTCTTTTACGATCATCATCCCTTTCATAGTCATCTCTTCGATTCCTTTGAGGACATTGAGCTTGATAGTGACCATAAGCTTGACAATGAAAGCATTGAACATTTGTTAGATCATTTCTATCTCTTCTATCTCTTCTATCTTTTCTACTTGGAGAGGGAGGAGGAGAGCTTCTTTGAGAGGTAGAATCCTTCCTTGAAGCAGATCTTGGACCTTCTTTTTTACCTGCACTTTTTTGGATTTTGCCAAAATTTGGTTTCTTCTTCTTGTTTCCCTTTGCATGAGTTTCAAATGCTTCTATACTTTCTCCTCTAGAATAGAGTCTTGACTCTTCTTGAGTGCATGCTGCCCATAACTTGTCAAAGGTTGGAGCATTCTCTCTTGCACTAATACCTGATGCAAATGAGTCCCAAGATCTAGGGAGACCACCCAAAGCAACAACTACCAATTCCTTATCAGATACTTCTTCATCAATGGCTTTGAGTTGGTCTCTAATTTGAGATATCTTGACAAAATATGATGCCACCGTGTCATTCTTTGTCATCTTGATATTACGAAGTTGACCTCTTAGATTGATGGATTGATTCACATTATTAATGGTATACAACCCAATGATAGTGTCATACACAGCCTTAGCAGTCTTATGTTCAACAATATAGGTAATCAAATGATCCCAAACAGAATCCAACATTGCCAAAATATCATCTTCATGATACTTCTCCTTTCCTGCTTGATCAGATGGTTCAGTGACTTTACCTGTGACAATTCCCAAGACTTTGTTCCTTTCAAGAATGATCTCAACCCTTGCCTTCCAAGCCCTGTAGTTAGTGGCTCCTTCAAGCTTGCTTTCAGTCTTCATGAAGGAAGAATTCATGATGAAGATTGCTGGTCAAAATAGAGGACAGAACCCAAAAACCTTTCAAATGCTCTTCAAGTGTTCTTCAAGTGCTCTTCAAGATGATCTCTCTGCTCTTTTTCTTCACCAAAGCTCTGAAACCATGTTGAAATTCTAGTTTTGCAATGGACTAGAATAGTTTTTCACAATTGGTAACTACTATTGATGCAAATTGTTCTTTCTTTAAACTTTATTCAACAAGTAGCTATACATGAAACACTTCAACCATTAATTCTTCAACAAGAACAGTTAATAGAGAGCACAATAGAGTCAATAGACAATAAACAATAAGAGACAAGAGACACCAAGATTAGGCTCACAGCCAGGGCAAAACCCACAAGGGGAAAGCCCAATATTTTTTCCTTATGAGAGAAAGATTCTGTCCATCAATAGAAGTACATCAGAATTTTCCAACAAATCCAAATTAGTCAATAATGAAATACCAATCAAAGTCTGCTCATAGAAGGAGAGAGAATTCAATTTTGTCCAATGAATAAGGTCTGCAAAAGAGGCTGAAATTCTGGCTTGAGATCCCTGTGACAAGAGGCCAAAAATGTTCTTGAAGTAATCAACGAACTGTCCACAAACTCAACCCAATAATTTCAGTCAAAACTCTTGGTCAACTTCAGGTCAACATCACCTTAAAGGAGCGAAGCTACAGTCAGCAGAAGTATCTACATCTCTAAAGTTTTTCGGCCTTCTAGTTGACACAAGATAGTATTCCAAACATAAGTGAAATGCCCAAGACAAAATTTGGTCAACTTCGTCCAAAGAAATAGGTCAATGCAGATCGAGGAAACCTTTCTTCTTCCTTGCACGTGTGGTTTCTTCTTCCTGTAATTGCAGATTGAATTGCTTGATGATTGTTTGGTCGAAATGAGAGTTGATGAGCTCATATATATAGGCATCATATGAGGGCTAATTAGCCCTAGTAGGGCTGACATGAAGACCTTCTAGGAGCCAACTTGAGGGGCTAGATGAGCTGACTTGAGGTGACCAAAACAAATAAATTTCTTCTCCATGTTTGTAGTGAAAAATGCTGACCATAGCTACATTATTTTTCGACACAGATTTCAGGGTTTTTTGGGCATGTATCTTCCATTTTGACAATCAATAGATATTGATGATTGGACAATATGATCATTTTTCCCATCCATTATTTTTGTATTGCAGTGAATCTAATTTGTTGTACAAGTTGTAGCTCAAAACATGAGTTTTGTGTGATGGATTTCAATTTGAGTTTTTGGTGATTTAAATATTATATTTTAAGCAACAACATTACAACAAGCAAAACCGCTATTTTAAGAAAAATGGAAATCCAACATTTCAAAGGGCTGCTCCTTGAGGTTATTGCCCTTTTCTTCACATTTTTTGGGTCATCTCAGCTTTTACATGTTGTACATGGGTTTCTAGGAGTCATTTAAAGTCTAGTGCTTCCACCATCCCAACCTCAAGCATTGTGAAAACAATCAGATAGTAGTGACTTGGATTGGGTACTAAACATTTGAATAAATTTCTATTCAACTGCCTTCTTAATCTGATGTATGAATTTAATCTCTTTACAAAACCGAAAGTGTTTTATAGTGGTTTTCAACACAATTGTAACACTACTAAACCTATTTAGCAAAGAATTTATTTTATGTTTTAACACAGTCATCAATAAGAAATATGAGAAGAACAACTGCTATAGAGACAATTCTTTGTCTTGTAGATCATTCATGGACCTTACTGCAAATTGAAAATAGTTACACTTAAGTTTCCTAAAGCTTAGCGTCATTTGCTCGTTTCTAACGACCAATATAGAATGTCACTCAACCCTTTTTTGAATTGCTCAAACTTTCTCAGAATTGGCAAGTGTAAGGGTTGTGCATAATACTATATAATATATAGCTTGTTATTGTTGGGTGTGTTATATATTTTTTGCATGACTTATATGCATGACAAACAAAGGGGGGTTCGAGGGGGAGCTTCAAAGCACCTCGAAATAATTTTTTTGGGCGGTTCTTTTCCGCCCATCTTTTGGTGTTTTTTGGGCCCACAGTTTTGTGGTGGATGGTGCTTTTTCCCATGGTTTTGTAGTTTTGGTTATGAAACTACAGTTCAATTCGCGGTTCATATTCTGCAAGATGTATATTGTATTGTAATATACTGTACAAAAATATAATGAAAAAAAGCTCGCTGGCTTTCTTGGTTTGGTTTCTAGGATAGAATCTATGTATAAATTTGTGTGTTCCATTGCATCTTTTTTGTTTTTATTAAGAATCTATTTGCAATAATTAGTTGTACATGTTTACAACTTACATTTGGTATCAGAGTAGTTTTGGCTTCAAGGGGACACCTTTGTGGCTAAGGAGTTTTGCTCGGGCTTGTGGTAGATCCTATTATAGTGGGAGATTTGTAGGACTGTGATTTATGCGGTGAAAATAAATGGCAAGTAGTTCAAAAATAGAGATAAAGAAATTTAATTGGAAAAGTTTTGAACTGTGGAAGTTCAAAATGGAAGACTTGTTGGTGGACAAAGATTAGTGGATTGTTGTGGATCCAAGTCTGACACTGATAGGGATGTCAACAGAATACTGGATGAAGTTGGATTGGAAGGCAAAGAGCACAATACGATTGTGTCTCTTAGATTCAGTATTATTGAATGTATCAGGGGAAGTTACGACAAAGGCTTTGTGGGACAAGTTAGAGACTTTGTATCAGTCTAAGTCCCTAGTGAAGAAACTGTTCCTTTGGAAAAAGATGTATAACTTGAGGACAAAGGATGGAGACTTAGTGACAAAACATCTAAATGCCTTCAATACTGTGGTGATTCAACTGTTATCTATTGATATTAAGATTTCAGATGAGGATAAGTGCATTAGTCTATTATGTTCTCTACCAGACTTGTGGGGTAGTCTTTTTTGTTGCTATAGTTAGTAATGCAACTACCTTAAAATTGGATGAAATAGTCTCATCCTTGTTGTCAGAGGAGATTAAAAAGAAAAAATGGAGAGCTTGAACGAAGATGCTTTGTCTGTAAGAGGACGCTTGAAGTGTTAGACATCTATGGCTTTGTTGATGCACATTGGGTTGGTGATTTGCATTGTAGGAGATTTACAAGTGGGTATATGTTTAACCTATTTAAAGCAACGATCAGTTGGATGAGCAAGACACAGTGTGTAGTGGCACTTTGAACTATAGAAGCTGAATACATGGTAGCCACTCATGCAAGCAAGGAAGTAGTTTGGTTACAAAGATTGTATTTAGATTTGGGGTTGGTACAACAAGCTATTAGAATATATTGTGACAACCAAGATGCAATTTTCTTTGAAATGAACCTTGCTTATCATTCTAAGACAAAGCATATTTATGTTCATTATCACTTTGTGAGACATATGATTGAAGACTAGGTGGTGTTGCTAGAAAAGGTGGACACTTTGAAGAATGTTCTAGATGCGTTGACAAAATCTATGAGCTTAGAAATTAGGCTTTTGTGATCCATATCATGATTGCAAGAATTTTTTTTCGGAAAATATCACATCAAGATTCATCTATCGACGCATTTCGAACCATGTAGCATGGGTCATCATTAGGGCAATATGAAAAATCAAATCATGGCATCATTTTAAATAGGGATAGCAATGTAGAGAATTAACATTAAATTTTTTATTATTAATAAATAATAATTTCTAGTCAAAACTAAATGTTAGATTCTAACGTCCATAAATTAATTCTCTACATCGCTATCCCTATTTAATCTGATGCCATGATATGATTTTCCATCTTGTCCTAATGATGAACCACACTAGATGGTTTGAAACACGTCAATAGATGAATTTTGATGTGATCTTTGTCCAAAAAAAATTCTTGCAATCAAAATCTATGAGCACTAAAAACTTCTCTTGGTGCAGAGAAACAATGGGCATTATTGCCCTGAACAGTTGATTGTGTACCCCTCTACCCCACTGTGTGCAAAGAAAACAACAAGTGGGAGAATGTTGAGTGTGTGTTATATTTTTTGCACGACAAACAAAGAAGGGGTATTGGCAGCCCCTATTGCATGGGGTTCGAGGCAGCGCTCAGAAATAATTTTTTTATGCAATTATTTTGTGTCCGTTTTTTGGGCTTTTTTGCATCCACGATTTTCTTGAAAATGGTTTTGTAGTTTTGGATATGGAACTATAGTTTGATTGGAAGTTCATATTCAGTAGGATGTATATTATATTGTAATATCCTGTACAAAAATATAATGAGAAAAAAAGCTTGTTGGTTTTCCCAGTTTTCGGTTTCTAGGATATACTCTGTGTAAATTTGTGTGTGCGATTGTATCTTTTTTAACTTTATTAAGAATCTATTTGTAGCAATTAATTGTATAAAGTTAAAACTTACAATTATGTTTACAAATTTTAAGCAACTGAAATTGTTGATGGTGAATTTCTGAATTTTTAAATATTTTTTTCATATATATTATTGCTATCCCCAACCTGTCGTCCTAGAAAAATTTGGGGGTGCACTCTAGCTGTCTTGGGGATGCATCCCCTTCTTCTCGTCATCCCCCCAACCCAAAAACTAGTGCAAGTTGCAACATAATAAAATTTTAATTTTATGTCGGAAAATGCTTCGTATATTCCATTGCTAAATTATACATCAAGAATCAATATGTATTTAACTAAGCTGTGATAATATGGATTACCATTGGAGGAGTGCTATCATATTTGCTGGGATGCAATCTCAAGAGAGGCTACACTTGTAAACTCTCTTGAGATTGGATTCCTCAACAAATATTTCGTGTCTTGTGAATAGAAAAGGTCGTATATTTTCTTTTTGCAGCTATAAAATATAAAAGGGATGCATTATCTAGAGATAAAAGAATTCTATTCGAAGTGTTGGACTACCAACCATAATTTGAGAGTTAAGCATGTATTGCATTACCATAAAAATGATACATGTATAAATACTTTTTATGACCATTGGATTCATATTCCAAGGTCTTATGGACTCCCAATGATCGTTCACATTGTTCACGATAAGCCTTATGGATTAGGTGTCTTACACAAAGGTTTCAATAAAATGTCAATAGGTGCATTTCCTTTTATCCTTTTCTGACTACTTTGACTTTTCTCTAATTGAAAAGATGGCATGGTTATGAAAATATTTCAAGTTAGATGTGAAAAGCGTAGAGTCATGTAAGGTAATGAGATAAGTGAACCTTAGAGATACAGTAGATATGCGAGTACTTGTGTGTAATATAATGAGCCATACAATATTCTTATATGTTCATTCGATGGTGGAAGTGACCCTTCAATAGTGGAGCCGACCCAGGGTTTAGGAGGGAAGTACTTGAATTTGAATTTGTTCAATAAGATTTAAATATATATTTCTTTAATGATTGCTTGCCACATTAATAATAATAAGAGGAGTGTCCAAATATTACTTTTATCCATTTGGGATTTTCCTTAGGGGCACAATGGACTTTCCTTTGGGGCAGGAGGGATTCTCATGGGAAATTCGTTCCATAGCTGCCCAAATTTCAACAGAGAGATGCCAGTCACTTTCATTGCTTAATTGTTCATAGTCATGAATTAAATTGTCCATAAGAGATTCCTTGATATAATTGAAATCCCATTTCTAATTAATTTTAAAATTTGCAGTTTCCATGGAGGTCCTTTGCATTGGTCTTGGTGTATGGATCCTCATTCTTCCAAATGAGATCTATCTTCTAAATGTTCGTTTAGGTGTTTTTTTCTGTATTTTGATTTTTCTTCTGTTCTGGAGAGATGCCAGTCACTCTCATTGCTTAATTGTTCATGGCCATGAACTAATGCTGCAACCCATGAGAGGTTTGTTGATAGAATTGAAATCCCATTTTTCTCCTCTTTCAATCTGAATTTCTTGATATATTTAGAATTTATTTTCCTTTATTGAAAATGCATCTTATATTTTATTAAATCTTACATAAGAATCATGTACAATATTGAGCCAAGCTGTAATTATATGGACCACCCTTCGTTACATTAATGAGGAGGGCTAACATATCAGCTTGGCTTCGAGGCTACATCTGTTGTAAACTCTCTTGAGATCGCATACCTTGACAAATCTTTGGTGTTTCATGAACAGAGGAAGTAATATAAATTGTTATATTTTTTTTTGCAGCTACAAAATATGAAGGAAATGTATTATCCAGAGATAGAAGAATTATATCAAAAACTTTTAAAGAAATGTCAGCAGGTGTGTTTCCTCTTTTCCTTTCATGACTACTTTGACCATTGTCTAGTTGATCAATTGGCATGGTGGCATTACGAAAATATTACAAATTAATGTTAAAAGCATGGAGTGAAGTAAGCGAATGAGATTGCAAGAGTGGGCTGGAGTTCTATTGACAATGCAACCCAAGTAACCAACATTAATGGTGACAGGTCACTGTTTTTCATGTATGTCTCCAGACTGTTTTCAACATGAATGTTCATAGCTATGACAGTTCGGTGCTTTTGTTTAGTTTGACTTGAATATTCATATAATTGTTGTTTTAGCAGCCCGTGGGTCCTGATCGGAACGAAAAGCTCAAATTTTACACAACTATATTTCAACGTATAATTGCATATTTTCATGTTCAGAAGAACAGTATTCCACGAAGGTTTAAAGAAGACCAGGTTGATGCTTTTGAGAAGAATATTCAAGCCATCCTGAACGCGGTTAAGCAGAAACGATCTGCTGGTCAACAACGGGGGCAGGAAGAACTTCCAAATCAGACTGACACCCAAGTGCAATCTGTGCAGCAGCAATCACAAACTCAATTATATCAGATGTAGCAACAAGAGAAGCATGTTAATCCATTCCCAAAGATGAATTTACAGCCTTCAGTGACATTAACGCAACCAAACACTGAAATCTATTTAGCACAGTTCCATGGCCGTTATAATCTAATTTAGGTAATCTCTAAATATTGAGTATCGTTTGTTCTTTCAGTTTTCTGTTAAATTTCTTTGAGTAGCATATAGAAATGTTCAATCATAAAAGGGCAAAATGCTTAGAGTATGGCATATACCTATTACATATAAACACCAGGTCAATTAAAGTAATTCAACGGATACACGAAATTCTCTTGATGCCGTCTTAAGTGAACAGCAAGGTTTTGAAGACAAGGTTGTCTAAAGACGGTTAATAATCAATAATGGATAATCGAGTCATCGACTCCCATGGGATTAATTATATAGTTTATTATTGATCTAACCTCCCATGAGATTAATTATATGGTTTAATATTGATGTAAATTTGATGGTGGTACTTTCATTTTGATATGATAATAGCTAGATTTTGCCTCGACTTGTACCTATGGCTTTCTTGAGCACACTTACCCTGTGGTTTTCTACCGTGGTTCTATCCCCAAAACCAAGCTATTATTTTAAGGTATGCATTTGATCTTCAATTGTAACTTTCCTACTACAAGTGCATGTGAAACTTTCCTACTACAAGTGCATGTGATCTTCATAAAGTGTGAAATTCTGATTTATGGCATGTACAAATTTTCATAGAATTAACATCAAATTAAATTCATATAAACCAATGTAGATTTATTTAGTGTTTCCTAAAGTGTGAAATTCTGATATATGTAGATTTATTTAGTGTTTCATAAAGTGTGAAATTCTGATATATGGCATATGGCATGTACAAATTTTCATAGAATTAACATCAAATTAAATGCATATAAATCAATGTAGATTTATTTATTAAATAGTAAAAGGATCAAATTTTTTGAAAGGTATTTTTTTTGAAATAGTCTAAGTTGGTTGTAGTTCTAGTCAACTCCATAGAACTCAGAACTCACTATTTATGCAAATAGAGATATGTAAATATACATTATTGATTATTTGAGATATTTTATATTTGCAATGTAATAATATTTTACATCTGGTGTTTTATTTTTTATTTTTGTTTAGCAGTTTACATTATAAGTTTAGATATCAAATCTCTCTTTTTCATATATACAGATATTTTTGTTTCTGTTTGAAGTTTTATTAGGTTAAAATAACACATATATTTCTTTAAATATAAAATGGGCATATGGATATGTAAATATATAAATTTGATTATTGTTAAGATATTTATATTTGTAATATGATATTTCTATGTAAATAACATGTTTATTGTATTTTTTTTGGTAATCTAAACGAACCCAATAGCCCGCGTGACACATAACTATTAGTAAACGACTCAGGGTTTATGCGTTGTCCTCTTTCACGTAAATCGGTTTCACTACAATGGGGTATTTGAACCTGAGTTTGCCTTGTATCAATTATTTCATGAACTTTGAATTAACCAATTGAGTTGCCTCCAAGACAGCATGTATATAGTATTTATATTTATGTGTAAATCTAGTATTTCTATTTTTATTTTTATGTAACCGTGTTTATATTAAGCTTACATATCAAATCTCTCTTTTTTTATATATAGAGACATTTTTGTCGCTATTTGTATTTTTAAGAGGTTAAAATACGATATTTTTATTTTTATTGTAATTTTCATAGTTGTTTTTTTGTTTGTTTTTAGATCAACATATGACGATGGAAACATTATCCACGTGATGATGTCTATATCATGCTATATTGTAGATGCACCTTACTGCTTTTGGTTCAATCACAACAACATCAGGTACATTGTGAAAATATTATTTGAGAATCTTTGTAGAAGATTACCTTAAACTTTGTGTCACAACATACCATAGCAAATCTCATTTTGAAGATTAAAACAAATTAGAAGCATGGTATAGTTGCGTTATGAGATTGAGTTGTATCATATTTACTGGTTATTAATGCATTGCAGAGGTTGTGGACTATATGAAGAAGTGTTGTCATGTTGCTTGCATTACCTTCTAAGATTATTTTTGTGTTTGAAGTTAAGTTGCTTAGTACTGCCAAGGTTATACCTTTTCCTTTGAAATTAAGTTGTCTTGAATTGCTATTATTTAGTGCACAAATATAAATTTTCGTGATGTTTTATGAAAAAAATTAGTGACTAAATTCTCTTTAACTCTTTTCTCAAATTGTTAATGTAAAATAATAATTAAAAGCAATACATATTAAAGGTGACCACTTGTTTTTGGATGCCAGATTTCGATTCAGAGCTTGATATTCCTAATGCGGTTCCTGTTTGGGTTCGCCTCCCCCATCTCCCATTACACTGCTGGGGAGATGAATCTGTGCGCGCCATCGGAAATGCAGTCGGCAAATATATTGACAGGAGCGAGCCAAGAGACAACATGCAGGCATGTGCCCGAATCTGTGTCGAGGTTGACTTGGGCAAAGGACTTCCAGAAGCCATCAAGATCAAAGTTGATGAATGGTCGCACATACAACAGCTCGATTACGAACAGATCCCCTTCAAGTGTAAGGTATGTCACGAGTATGGTCATTTTGCTAATCGCTGTACTAAGATCATTAATGTGGATAACAATACTCAAGAACAGCAATGGGAAGTGGTAAAAAGAAAAAAATCAGTCCCTAGCCCCATTTTACCCAATGAACCTGGTCCTTCCTCTCTTAATCCCTCCACCCAAATCCCATCTCCTCCGCCTTCCCCTCCTCATCGATCTCAATCCCCTAGATTGGAAAAATCCCTTCAATCTCCTCCATCCTCCAACCCCTTCCATGTTCTTTCCCTCCCTGAAGATGACCCTACTCCTTCGAACCCTCCTGATCAACCCTCTTCCCCTCATTCTATGACTGCCCTTCCTCCCCTCTTAACTGACCCCCTCCCTCCTAGAATCACTCACAGTAACTCCAAGGACCAGGGTTCTTCCTTTGATGGCCAAAAGAAGCCGGGTAGAAAGACTTCAAAACAGCATAGGGATGAGAACGCGCAGAAAGACATAGCCCTAGGTCTGCAGAATCCAATAGAATCTTACATTCAGGGCACAAAAGAACAAGAAGTAGCAAGCAGAGACAAGGGAGGCAGAGCACCTCCTCGAACCACAGGTCTGAAATGATCAAAATTTTTTCATGGAACAGCAGGGGACTTGGGCACCCCTCCAAAACCAATGCTCTAAAAGATCTTATAGCGCAGGAGAAACCATCCATCATATTACTACAGGAAACAAAACAAAGAGAATCAGAAATCAACAAGATCATTGGAAAGTATAAATATTATAAAGGAAGCATATGCGAAGCCAGAGGGGCTTCTGGAGGAATTACCACCATCTGGAACCAAAATGATTGGCATAATGAAGCTGAGCTAATTGATCAGCATTGGATAAAAACAGTTATGAGAAATAGTATTAACAATCAGCAGATTAATGTTTATGTACCCAATCATTACAGGGATAAATAAATCTGTTGGGAAGCTCTTAGCAAACACATTATGGAAGAAGATAACAACAACATCATAGTTGGCGGCGACTTCAACTTAATTCTGCATGCTAATGAAAAGCGTGGGGGGAACTTTCTGCCAGATCCTTTCAGGAACCAAATGGAAAATATAATGCACACTGGTGACTTGATAGATATAGCTCCAGAAAATCGCAAGTTCACATGGAGCAATCGTAGGCTGCGCAACCATAATATCATGGAGAGGCTGGATCGATTCTTGGTCAATATCTCCCTCCTATCAACCTTCTCAACTGTCAACTCCTCCATCTTACCCTTTGCCGTTTCAGACCACTATCCAATCACTCTTGCATTGGATACTCACTGCGCCCTTGGTCCGCTTCCATTCAAATATAATCATATTTGGAGTGATTATCAAGCTGCCCGAAACATCATCCAGCTCACCTGGGGACAACATATTGAAGGTTCCCCAGGTTACATATGGGAGAATAAATTAAGGAATGTGCAAAAAGCGCTTAGAAATTGGGCCAAATCGCACTATAAGGAGCCAGAAAAGGAAAAACGTGAGCTAAAACTCCAAATTGCTGAACTTCAATGTGCAATAGAACAAAAGGAATATCGCCAAAATGAAAAGATCCAAGAAGAAGAGTTGTACAATAAATTGAGCAGAATTAAAAGACAGGAGGAAGAAAAGTGGCGCATCAAATCAAGGCAAATATGGCTGGAAAGTGGGGACAAGAATACCTCCTTCTTTCACAAACAAGCCACTGCAAGACAAGTTAGAAACACCATAACTGCCATTGTGGACAGCGCAGGGACTCAACATGTGGAACAAACAGATATCAAAGGAGCAGCCACAGAACATTTTAAGGACCTTTTAACTGAAACAAAGGAGGAAGAATCTTATGATGATTTGCTACAACATTTGCCTTCTAAAGTCACAGATGATTTGAACAAAACCTGACAGCAGAAATAAAAGAGGAAGAAATAGTTGAAGCAATCTGGAGTCTCCAGCCCAGCAAGGCACGTGGACCAGATGGATTCCCAATTTGTTTTTACAGGGACTACTGGGAGATGATAAAGAAGGACCTCATCAAATACCTCAAGTGGATCCAAAAAAAAGGCAAAATAGGTGGATATACAAATTCTACCCATTTGGCCCTCATTCCTAAGGAGAACTGCCCTTCCATCTTATCTCGCTTCAGGCCTATATCTTTATGCAATTCATCATACAAAATCTTCTCTAAAATTATAGCCTCTCGGCTCAAGCCTCTTCTACCAATGCTAATCTCAGAAAATCAAGGAGGCTTTATGGCTAACAGACAAATTTCAGGCTCTCCTTTTGGTTCAAGAAGCCATCCATTCAAGTCAAGCAAGGAATGAGAAAGGTTTCATTATGAAACTAGACTTAGCCAATGCCTTTGACAGGGTAAGGCACTCTTTCTTATTCGCAGTTCTTCAAAGGATGGGCTTCTCACCTCTCCTTATTAATGTCATAAGAGCCTGCATCTCTGGGCCTTGGATCGCTCCCCTCATCAATGGAAGACCCAAACCCTCCTTTCAATCCTCAAGAGGACTAAGGCAAGGCTGCCCCTTATCCCCATATCTCTTCATCCTCATGGCAGAATCATTCAGCTGTGCCCTTGATCAAAAGAGGCAGTCAGGCCTCATTATGGGCATCAAGTTTGAAGATGGCATTAAAAATATAAATCACTCTCAATTCGCTGATGACACCCTTCTGCTGGGGGGGCGACCACCATTATAGCAAGAAGATTCAAATCCCTGCTTGACAAGTTTATGAGATATTCAGGAGGTCAAATAAATCACCTCAAAAGCTGCATTTACGGATGGAATGCTTCACCCCAAATGATACACAGCATTGCCAACATTTTTGGTGTCCCCTGCAAGTTAAATTGGGACTGTTTCAGTTACTTAGGAATGCCGGTAACCATAGGGAAAGCAAAGACTGGAGTCTGGGACTTAACGCTAGACAAAATGAAAAGGAAAGTTCAGAAATGGGGAACTCTGTGGCTCAATCCAGCTGGGCGACAGGTTCTTCTAAAATCAGGGCTCTCCTCCCTCCCCCTATATCAATTCTCCCTGGCCCAAGCCCCAGCTTCATTCCACCGAAAAATGGATAGCATCCTCAGATTTTTTCTATGGCAAGGGGGTAAGAATGAAAAGAAAAAATACAACCTAGTAAAATGGAAACAGGTCATTCAAAGCCCAGAGAACGGAGGTCTTGGCATCAGGTCCCCATCTCTTATGAATTTAGCGTTCAGTGGGAAATTGATTTGGAGACTTCTGGACAACCAAACAGCATGGTGGAAAAAATTCCTAGAAACAAAATACCTTAATCAGTCAAGGCGGCATATTCTCACCTCTGAGATCCCCAACAGAAACTGTACAAAGATATGGAAACTTTGTAAAAAAGCCATTGCATTCATGGCGCAAAATGTCTCCAAAGTGCCAAAAGGAGGTGAAACGGTGAACTTTGGTTCGGATAAAATCATGGGGAACCCTCCCATAAACAGTCTTCCAGGTATGGATCCTATAATTCATTATCTACAAAGCAAAGGCATATCTAATCTGAGTCAAATCTCTCAATGGAATGTATCATCTAATGTCTGGATTCGATGGGAATTTCCACCCATCCCCCACCACCTTAAAGGTAGCTTTGATTCTCTTTGCAACTGCCTACACAGTATTGCTCCCACCATTAAAGGTGAAAAGGATGAGTTCCGATGGGATCCTTCAGGAACAAATTATTCAATCAAAGTAGGTTACAACTATCTGAGTAGCAAGGAATACCCCACTGTTGTTTGGACTCACGCGAAGACTTTAAAAAGAGCTGAAGCGATTCCAAAAATCAAATTTTTCATGTGGACACTTCTGCACGGTAAACTTCTAACTGCAGAGAACCTCAGGAGAAGAGGCATTGTCGGACCCTCCAGGTGTTCCAACTGTCAATTTGCTGAGGAATCCATACAACACTTATTTATTTCTTGTCCCTTTGCAGCCTCATGCTGGAACAACATCATCCCCTCTGCACCCCCTATTTGGAATCCTCAACATTCTATTGATGAAGCCTTAAATAACTAGAGGAGAAATTATCCTTGGCAATCAGTGAAGCAAAATCCAGCTAAAAGAGTTTGGAACGCCATTCCTTTTGCTCTTCTGTGGCTTATATGGATTGCTCGAAACAGTATGATCTTCCGAGATAAAACAACTACAATCAGGCACATTCTCATTAAAGCATCAAACCTTGCTTCAGAAACTATTGCATCTAAGATAACAAAGAAAATCGATTAAGCCAGCCTATGGGCAGAGGAACAAAATTTTATCTGGAATCTTCTTGACAGGACCAGCAATACTCCAACAACAAAGATCAGCAAGCTCAGAGGCAAAGTCGACAATCTTGAATGGAAAATCCGCCTCACAAAAGACGAGTTCAGTAAATGGCTCCTGTCAGAGAAATCTCATTCCTTATTCTTTGATGGAGCTTCTAAATCTAATCTGGAAGCAACCGGAGCAGGGGGCATCATTCTTGATCCTTTAGGCGTACCTGTGTCCTCTTTTGAATGGGGTTTGGGAAATCTAACCAACAACAGAGCTGAAGCTCTGGGTCTTTACCAAGGTATCTTACAGCTTCAGAACCAAGGGATCAACAAAGCCCTCATTTTTGGCGATTCTGCTATAATAATCAGCTTAATGAATAGCAATAGACAAGCATCCAATCTTTTTCTCCATCAAGTCATCAGTCGTTGTAAAAATCTGTTGTCTCAGGACTTGGAGTACCATTTCCTTCATGTCCTGCGCTCCAACAACCAAGACGCAGATAAGAGAGCTAGTCAAGCCTGCTCTCGGGAAAAAGGAAGCCTCCTTTGTAACCACGCGAACCTGCATCAATTCATCCCCTGATTCTCATGATTGCCCCAAATCGTCTCCCACCAATGAACTGCGTCTCTGCCATCAAGAACTCTGACCAAATCCAACCCATATCTGATTTCCTCTGCAGTAAATCTCTGTCTATGCAGTCGAATCTCATCCTTGAAGATATTGACACAGCAAATCGGATCTTGATCAGCAGAACTCGTGATCGCCCCTGCTCCCTCCTTGTGATCTGGTCCTCTTTGTGGGTCTGTTTACACGCTATTTATTCCAGCACTTATCCTCCTCATTTCCTCGGCGCTCCACCCCTTTGCTCTTTTGCCCTCGCTTCCTTCGTTGTGGTTCACTGTAAGCCGAGCCCCGCCTCTATTTCCAGGTCTCCCCTAGACCGTTTCCCTCTCTTCGACTCAGCCTCTCCAGCTTCTTGGCCCCTCTATCCTTCTGTTCTGCTCTGTTGTGGTATATACTGCACAACTTCAGTGCCCGACTCTCAGACAGTTAGCTCTCTCAGAACTGTCTTCAGACATATAACTGCAGTAAGTGCGTGCCTCTCTTTTAAGTCGCCTCAAGCAAGAGCTGAAGCCCTCCTCATGGATCGAAGCGAAGATTGCTTGCATTGCCGGGACCTCCAAGCCGAGATCGAACAAGTCAGAACTCATCAACGTCTACTAGATGAAAAAATCGACGCTGCCACAAGGATCCTCACAGCTAAATACGAGGCTGATCTTAATCTGTTTCTGCACCGTATTTCTTCTCTGCAGGAGCAATTCAACGCCCTCTCAAACACCTGTGCACACATTCAAGAGTCAGTTGAGATCCTCAAGTTCATGATGGACAAGATCAACAGCTCAAACGGACCAAGCACCAGCTCCTCCAACGCCAGAGTTGCAGCAGTAGACAGCCATCCTGAGGCCTCCAATGCCCGACAGATCAGCCATATCAGCATTGACTAGATGTACTGCAAAACCAGCCTGCTGCTATCCCAATTTATAAGAATCTATACTTGTATTAGGAACTTACAAACGAACAGTAAAGGCATTTTTGTGAACTGCCATAATGAAACACAGTCACAAGCTATTCCTGTGATCTCATCTTTTGTAAAGAGCTTAGTCTCCTCCAATTTTTTTGAATATATCAAGCAAACGATTTTGTAAAAAAAAAAAAAGGTGACCACTTGTTTTTATTTATGTACTTCATTTATTCTTGTACACATCCTTCAAACTCATATTTATTTATATGAATTTCATGTATTCCTCGTCTAGTGGCATCTTGGGCTCATCCTCCCAACAATAATCAATAAAGAGGTATTCATGTTCAAAAACAAATTCCAAGAAGCAAATATGTTACTTGGTAATGGACACTTTTAGGCCATTAATACCATCTATTCCTTTAACATTAATAATTTACAAGAGCAAAATCAGTGGAGGTTGCAAATACATATGGATTGAATATAGTTATAACAATGATTTATTTATAGTGTGCTTGGTTTTGTTTATTGTCCATCTACTTGGGACTAATCTAATGATTATTTTTCTCTCTTGTTTTTTAGTTCTTGTTTTGTGTATGCATTCTTGTCGATTGGAATCGACTGCAACCAATTGCGTCACCACTGACAAACCAAAATGGGGTTTGTTGCCGCTCATATTAACAATCTTGGCAAGGCTCAGTGAAGGTGTCAAACAATAAAGACACAAAACATGCACCAATTGTCACCATAGTGCACTTCCCTCTCACTTTTGGCCAACTCCAAGAATGCCATAGGGTGTATCCCAAACTATGACTCTTCACCAATGATCTTAGAATGACCAATGCTTATAAGCATTCAAATGATGAAGGTCAAGAGTTAAAGAAGACTAAATATCATGTATGATGTAAGATATGTTAGTGCATAAGTTTTAGACCAACAAACAACACACTCAATAAATGAAAGAATAAGCCTTGAAAAAGCATAAGAATTGAGTGTGAAGAGCCCTTACCAATCTCAGGATGAAATATCTGGATATTACCATTCGTATGTGGTTGGAAATAAGCCTTTGAACACTTAAAAATACTGAATAATAAAAAAAATATTCAAATTTGGAATTTACTTTGGGGTCAAATTTCCAAGAGACCAAAATTGAAGTTGTTCCAAAATAAAGTAAAACTTGTTGTAGCACTTGGAACAACTAAAAACACTTTTTAGTTTAAATAATATTTAATTAAAATGCTTTCGAAATGTATCTAGGGTTTGGTAGGATTAGAAGTGACATTTCATAAAAAAAACCTAGGCAAGGAATATTTAACTCAGAATTGTTGAAGATAAAAGCCAATTGATGAAACCACATTCAAAACCCTCAAAACCATGTTAGATAACCTTTACTAGCAAAAATAAGAGTGATGTAGGAGCATCCAACTCAGGGAGGTCATGGCTGGGAGTTTGTCTCTTCTAACAGCTTGAGTTTCGTTAGTTTTCATTTTCATTTACGTTTTTAGGAATGGATGTCTCAGCCACTGTTAGTGTTTTTGCTTACGTGTTCTTTTTACTTTTTAGTTTTATTTAAAATTTGCTTTTAGTTTATAAAACAAGAAAAGACAATTATTCATAAACCACTCAGTGTAACCACTTAATGTAACTACTGGCAGTTTACTAACTGTCCAATGTTCTCTACAAAACGAAAAAAGGAAACAACTATTGTAATCTTTTTTGATCATCATAGAACTGAATGAAGAAAATGCACAGAAACATTCTGAAGAACAAACACATCTGAATCCATTCATATTACAGCTTTAACATCTTTTCTTCGAAATACAATTAAATTCATTTTCTTTTCTATAAGCACAATGATGACAGACAGTGAACAGTAAGCACCGAAGTGAGGAGAGCACCCAAACAAGTCAGTAGCGTAACAGAGCAAGCCTACGGGGGAAACAAAAGAGCCACAGTCGGAGGAATACCAAGAAAACAAGCTACAGGTATAGAAACGAACGCATAACCATTTTCCTTGCAAATTTTTAACAATCGAAACTACTGTATATATATATATATATATATATATATTTGTCAAAGCCGAGCCTCCATAGTTCACTGTTCAGAGACCAGCAAATAAAACAGAGTTGACAAAACTATAAACCACCGCGAGGCCATCACAAGATCATATCAATACAACCATGGTTACAACAACAGAGCCATAAAAATATACAGTAAAGCTACAGGCACATTGAGGCCAGGGTGTAGCAAGGTCAAAGCCAAAACTCAACTAACGACCCATAAAACCCTATGAACAACGAAATCCTTAAACAATCAAACAGGAAAAACACCGAGGAGCGACCCTACCCAGTTCAAGCGTAGGAGACAAGGCGTGAGGACGATGAACGAAGCCCGTCACTCACCTGCATTGGTCAACAAGCAGGCCATTAGAATCAAAGAACGAAACCACAGTGACAAAAACAAAACAAAAAGCAGAGGAAAGGGTTATTAAGAAACTCGTCGAGGGAGAGCCGAGCCTGTGCACACTAGAAGAGAAGCCACGAAATTAAGGTTACAGTCGCAAAGGTGCTCGCTGCCCACAAGGAGCCAAGACTTTTAGTGACGAAGGAAAACAAAGCAGAAAAGACCAGCATGGAGAGAGAACTCACCTTTTGGATGACCGCCGAGTGAGAGCCGAAATCCGAGCCACTCCATAACTGCAACCTGTGTCAAAAAAACAAGCAAAAGATCAGACTGCGAAGCAAGTGCATTGAAGACAATCGTATACAACCAAAGTCTGCGACTAGAAACATAACCAGAACTGAGTGAAACTAATAACAGAGATCGAAACCAAGGGTTCCAGACCCAGAGCCTCAAAACCAAGCACGGAACCGGAAGCACTGAGAGCATATGCAGGTGGAAACCCTCGCAGAGTTGCACGCCCAGGCACATTGAAACGAAACACATAAAAATAACAGAGCAGACCCTCATTTCGTGAAACTGCAGACCTCACAAGCAGCATAGAGAAACAACAATGGAATGAATAGTTTAGGGTTTCAGAGGATAGTAAGAGCAGGAAGGAACGAGGCCCAAGGCCAGGACACATGTCCTCGTCACAATTAAACTGTAGTACAATACCATAAAGGTCAACCAACCACATCATTAATATCATTCAATCAACAGTTAAATATTAACCCGCAGATATAAAGGGCTAGTCCCATCAATTTTGGTATCAGAGCAGGTTCACTGAACTGTTTTTCTCTATAAAATGGAAGTTGGAAGAAGAGGTCGTGGCAAAGCTATTCGAAGAGTAGTAGATGAAGGATTGAGGGAAGAGATTAGGATCCTGAATGCCTGTTTGGCGGCAGTAGAAGCAGGAAGGAGAAGGGATCCAGAAGTAGGGGATGATAGTGAAGAAGAAGTTGTAGTTATGACAGATGGATCAGATGAAGAAGGACCTGAAATCAAATTGTTAAGGTCAGTTTTGTTGGCTAGCAGTAAGCCAAAGCCTGAAATTCTGAACTATGATGGTAGTTTGTCCACAGAAGTGCTGTTGGACTGGATTAGTGAGTTAGACAAATATTTTGAATGTGAGGAGGTCAACGAAGATAGGAGAGTTAAATTCGCTGCCACCAAGCTGAAAGGACACGCAGCCTTATGGTGGGACAGTGTCCAAGCAGAGAGGAGAAGATTGAATAAGTTACCCATTAAAAAGTGGACCAGAATGGTCGCCAAGATGAAGGGTAAGTTTTTGCCCAAAGATTACCAGATTTCTCTGTATCGGCAGGTGCAAAATTTGAAGTAGAGGGGAATGACGGTGAAAGAATATACTGAAGAATTCTATCGGGTGAATTTGAGAGCTGGTTATACTGAAGACACCCCAGAAAAGACAACAAGGTTTGTGAATGGCCTAAGGCTGGAGATATTGGACGAGATAAGTATTCTTTCTCCAAAAACCATAGAGGAAGCATACCAGAGTGCCTTAAAGGCAGAAGAAAAGATCGCAAGAAAGCAGAATGCCAGGAGAGGACGAGGAACTGGCAGAGGGAAAGGACAATCCTTTGGCAGAGGAAGAATTTCCAACAACAGTGAAGAGGGCAGCAGTTCAAAGACCTCAGGGACAACAGAAAAAGAAGGTAGCACTAGGGGAGGAAGGCCATACCAGAGAGGAAGGGGAAATGGCAGGGGTAGAGGAGTTTCCTACCAGTGTTACAAGTGCCACAAGTGGGGGCACAGGTCCTTTGAGTGTCCTGAAGGAGAATAGGCTGGTCAAAGAGGAGCATATGTTGCTCAGACAGAGGAAGTAGAGGCACCGCCTCAGGAGATAGAGAATGTACCGGAGACAGGAGAGGCCTTAGTCTTGAATAAGGTACTATTGAAACTGACAAAGGAAACAACAGAACAAACCCAAAGAAAGGCATTATTTCTGACTGTGTACAAGTCACATGGCAAATGCTGCAAGCTGATTATAGACAGTGGAAGCACTGATAATCTGGTTGCAACAGAGATGGTGGAGAAATTGGGTTTAAAAAGATTGAAGCACCCAACTCCCTATAAGGTGTCGTGGTTACAGAAGGGTCACCAACTGCTAGTTGATGAGCAGTGTGAGGTGGAGTTCCATATTGGCAAGTATAGGGACAAAGTGATTTGTGACGTCATGCCCATGGATGTGTGTCATATTTTGCTAGGTAGACCATGGCAGTATGACCGAAAAGTTGTTCATGACGGGAAAACAAACTGTTACAAGTTTGTCAAGGATGGGATTAAGCATACGCTAGTACCCATCAAGGAAGAAGAAACAACAGAAACTAGTGGGACAAAAGTACTGCTGGTGGGTGGAAAAGAATTTCTAAAACAGATTGAAGATGACGAGGTAAAGTATGTTGTTGTAAGGAGACCGAGAGCAGTGCTGTTGCACACTGAAATTTCTGACTTACCTGAAGAAATCCAGGAAATGTTGCAGGAATTCAGCGACATTGTGGTGGATGATTTACCGGATAAATTACCACCAAAGCGGAGCATCAGTCATCACATAGATTTCATCCCTGAAGCTAGTTTACCAAATAAAGCTGCTTACTAGATGAGTCCCAAGGAAAACGAAGAGATTAGGAAGCAGGTATAAGAATTGTTGGACAAAGGCTTGACATGAGAAAGTTTAAGTCCCTGTGCAGTTCCGACAGTTCTAGCTCCCAAGAAAGGAGGCGAGTGGTGGATGTGTACAAATTCACGAGCAGCAAACAATATTACGATCAGATACAGGTTTCCATTGCCACGAATGGATGACATGATGGACTGCTTGAGTGGGGTAGCATATTTTTTGAAGATAGATTTGAAGAGCAGATACCACCAGATTAGAATCAGAGAACTGGACGAATGGAAAATAACTTTCAAAACTAATGAAGGGCTGTATGAGTGGCTGGTGATGCCATTTGGGTTGAGTAACGCCCCTAGTACTTTCATGTGCCTGATGAACGAGATGTTAAAGGAGTTCATTGGGAAATTTGTGATTGTGTATCTTGATGATACACTGATTTTCAGCAAGACCAAGGAATAACATTTTCGACATGTTCGATATGTTCTAGAGAAGTTGCAGCAAAACATTTGCTGATAAATTTGAAAAAATGTACTTTCTTTCAGAAGGAGTTAGTCTATTTGGGTTTTGTGATTGCAGAAAATGCGCTGAAAATGGACCCAGAAAAAGTTGCAGCTATACTTAGCTGGCCATAACCTAAGAGTGTGTTTGAAGTTCGAAGTTTTGATGGGTTGGCAAGTTTCTATCGCAAGTTTATGAAGAATTTTAGTGGAATCTGTGCACCTATGTTGGATACAATAAAAAAGGCAAGTCAACCTTTTCAGAGGACTGAAGCTGCAGAGAAGAGCTTCCAGATATTGAAGAAGATCACTAAGAGGCCAATTTTGAGATTCCCTGATTTCAACAAACTTTTTCAAGTTCGTTGTGATGTCAGTGGTACAACCATTGGAGCCGTACTCAGCCAGGGAGACAAACCAGTAGCCTATTTCAGCGAAAAATTAAATGAAAGCAGGCAAAAGTATACGTCTTATGACAAGGAGTTTTATGCTGTCGTCCAAGCCTTGAAGCATTGGAGACATTATCTATTGGGTAATGAGTTTGTCTTGTTTTCTGATAATTTTGCATTACAGTATGTTATGCAGCAACATAAGCTGAATCATAAATATGCAAAATGGGTGGAGTACTTGCAGAGTTTTACATTCGTATTGAAGCATATCAATGGTCAAGCGAACAATGTAGCAGATGCACTAAGCAGAAGAGTTTTACTTTTGCAGGAGAGCACCATACAAGTGTTGGGATTTGAACACCTGAAGGACTTATATCAAACAGATGCAGATTTCAAGGAGGCTTATGAAGCCTACCAGAATATTTTGTTGAGGAACAATAGTCCATGGCTGGACTATAACTTGCAGGAGGCGCTGTTATTCAAGGGAGGACAACTGTGTGTCCCAGAATGTTCGTTGAGGGAGAACATCATCTAGGAAAACATAGTGGAGGTCTAGCTAGACATTTCAGCATTGATAAGACCTTGGATCAGCTTAGTCATTTCTATTACTAGCTGAAGAGACGTGTAGCGGTATGTGACCAGGTGTAAGATATGTCAGTTGGCGAAAGGGCACAGTTAAAACATAGTGGAGGTCTAGCTAGACATTTCAGCATTGATAAGACCTTGGATCAGCTCAGTCATTTCTATTACTAGCTGAAGATGCGAAGAGACGTGTAGCGGTATGTGACCAGGTGTAAGATATGTCAGTTGGCGAAAGGGCACAGTTAGAACACGGGGTTGTATACACCCTTGCCTATTCCAAACAGACCGTGGGATTCAGTCAGTCTGGACTTTGTCTTGGGTCTGCCCAAAACACAACGGGGTTTTGATTCCATCATGGTGGTGGTGGACTGATTTTCGAAGATGGCACACTTTATCCCTTGTAGAAAAACCAGTGACACTACCCATGTAGCACACTTGTTTTTCACTGAAGTCGTCAGACTGCATGGCTTACCCAAGTCCATTATTTCCGACAGGGATGTGAAATTCACAGGGCATTTCTGGCGCACCTTGTGGAAAAAGCTGGACACGAAGTTAAATTTCAGCTCCGCTTATCACCCACAGACTGATGGGCAGACGGAGGTAGTGAACAGAAGCTTAGGAAACCTGCTGCAGAGTCTAGTTGGAGAAAATTCATGAATGTGGGATCGTGTACTTGCTCAAGCGGAATTTTCTTACAACGATTCACCGAATCGAAGCACAGGAAATAGTCCTTTTCAGATCTTGTATGGAATGCATCCCCGAGGAGTGCATGAGCTACGAGATTTGGGACAGTTAGAAAGAAGAAGTGCTGACGGGGAAGACTTTGCAAGAGCAATTAATGACCTACATGAGCAGGTGAAGACAAAATTACAGGACAACAGTCAAAGGTACAAACAAAAAGCAGATCTGAAACGACGGGAGGTACAATTTAATGTAGGGGATTAGGTTCTAGCGCATTTGCACAAAGAAAGATTTCCTAAGGGCGAATACAATAAACTGAAATTCAAAAAAATTGGACTCTGTAAAATTCTGCATAAATTTTCTGCAAATGCATATGAGCTGCAATTGCCTTCTGGTATAGGAATATCGCTCATCTTTAATGTGGCAAATTTATTCCCATACACTGCCAGTCTGGAAGAGGACAATTTGGCACAGCCAAAGCGAGATACCCAGTGAGAGAGTAGTTCGTGGATGAGACAAATGCCTTCAACTCAACCACTTGAAATCGAAGGAATCCTCGATACTATGTAATCCTTTTTGACCATCATAGAACTGAATGAAGAAAATGCATAGAAGCATTATGAAGAACAAACACATCTGAATCCATTCATATTACAACTTTAATATCTTTTCTTCGAAATACAATTAAATTCATTTTCTTTTCTATAAGCACAATGATGACAGGCAGTGAACAGTAAGCACCGAAGCGAGGAGAGCACCCAAACAAGTCAGCAGCGTAACAGAGCAAGCCTACGGGAGAAACAAGAGAGCCACAGTCGGAGGAATACCAAGAAAACAAGCTACAGGTACAGAAACGAACGCATAACCATTTTCCTTGCAAATTTTTAACAATCGAAACTACTGTATATATATATATATATATATATATATATATATATATATATTTGTCAAAGCCGAGCCTCCACAGTTCATTGTTTAGAGACCAGCAAATAAAACAGAGTTGACAAAACTATAAACCACCGCGAGGCCATCACAGGACCATATCAATACAACCATGGTTACAATAGCAGAGCCATAAAAATATACAGTAAAGCTACAGGCACAGTGAGGCCAGGGTGCAGCAAGGTCGAAGCCAAAACTCAACTAACGACCCATAAAACCCTATGAACAGCGAAACCCTCAAACAATCAAACAAGAAAAACACTGAGGAGCGACCCTACCCGGTTCAGGCGTAGGAGACAAGGCGTGAGGACAATGAATGAAGCCCGTCGCTCACCTGCATTGGTCAACAAGCAGGCCATTAGAACCGAAGAACGAAACCACAGTTACAAAAACAAAACAAAAAGCAGAGGAAAGGGTTATTAAGAAACTCACCGAGGGAGAGCCGAGCCCGTGCACACCAGAAGAGAAGCCACGGAATTAAGGTTACAGTCACAGAGGTGCTCGCTGCCCACAAGGAGCCAAGACTGTCAGTGACAGAGGAAAACAAAGCAGAAAAGACCAACATGGAGAGAGAACTCACCTTTTGGATGACTGCCGAGTGAGAGCCGAAAGCCAAGCCACTCCACAACCACAACTTGTGTCAAAAAACCAAGCAAACAATCAGACTGCGAAGCAAGTGCATTGAAGACAATCGTATACAACCAAAGCCTGCAACTGGAAACATAACTAGAACTGAGTGAAACTGATAACAGAGACCGAGACCAAGGGTTCCAAACCTAGAGCCTCAAAACCAAGCATGGAACAGGAAGCATTGAGAGCATACGCAGGTGGAAACCCTTGCAGAGTTGCATGCCCAGGCACAGTGAAACGAAACACTGTCAAACTAACAGAGCAGACCCTCATTTCGTGAAACCGCAGACCTCGCAAGCAGCATAGAGAAACAACAATGGAATGAACAGTTTAGGGTTTCAGAGGATAGTAAGAGCGGGAAGGAACGAGGCCCAAGGCCAGGACACATGTCCTCGTCACAATTAAACTGTAGTACAATACCATAAAGGTCAACCAACCACATCATTAATATCATTCAATCAACAGTTAAATATTTACCCATAGATATAAAGGGCTGGAACCATCAAAGAGGGTCGATAGGTTTGGAGATATTTAATGTAGCATGTTTTCCAAGAAAATGAATCTCTAATCAAAATGTAACTAGATTTTATCTAGACATAAAAATGGAGAAATTATCTAATTTATTTTTTAAATTTTTGGTGGTTAGATTTTTTTAACCTTTAATTTTTTAATTTGATATTTTTAGTTCTTTTTTTTAATAATATAAATAAAAGACAATTACAAAAATTTATAATTTCTTTTTTGGTGGTTGTTGGATTAGGACTTGAGTGACTTATCTCCAGTAGGGTGATGGGGTCAAATTGGTGCCCCTCTTAAGTTGGTTGATCAATGTTTCTGGATTTAGTGCAAGAGATGGAGGAGCCCTAGAAGATTAATCACTTCCTTGTATAATGGAAATGAGTTATGAAACCAATTCCTACAAGAAGGGATTCAACAAGGAAAAGTGATCAACCATAAGATCGATTATAACATGAAATGAAATGAAGCCTTTGCTGAGGAACCTTAGGTATAGTTCAACAAAGTGAATTGAAGCTTACCTCACACCAACAAGAAGTGAGCATAAACCTTACATTCACTCTCCAAGTGACAAAGTTTCCCTTCAAATTGATCGATCTTGATAGTTTTTGTAATAGTCTTGAGTTATTCACAATTTTCCTTGGAAAAACAGTTAAAATCAACCAAGAAAGAGAAACTCCAAGATGAACACCAAAGCTTTCATGAAAATAGTCACATTATGGCATAATGATCTCAACAATTCACAATGGTTTGAAAGGAGGGAGAGCTCTCTATTTATATATGATTCTCTCAACATTTATCTTCCATTTGATCCCAAAAAAGAGTGACTTGTCATCCACAAAATGCTTGGAAACTATGTCAATTTACAAAATGTGCCTTCACATTTCTTAAAACATTCAAAAAGAGAGGTGACAAGAGGTTCGATTTACAACTTAGGGCCAATTTGGCCTTTAGAATCACAACATTCCCTTGGATCTTGGCTTTATTTTACTTGAAGAATTATCTGGGAGGCGTAGGGGGCCAAATGTCTCCATAACTTGCTCAACATTCCTCAATTTTCACTTTGACTTCCTCCAATAGGTAGGAAAGGTGGACAACATCTCTTCTTTGGTCCATTTGCTTGCTTAGAAGCATGGTTTTAAGGCTCCAACTTGCTTGCTTTTCAATTGGTTTTGGTCCAATTGAGTATTTTTGACTTGATTTGACATTTACTTATTCAACACATATGCCACATTGCTTATTTTTACCTAATTGCTGCCCCAAAGAAGAAAATGAGCCCTTGAGAAGGTACCTTAAAGTTGGAAAAGATAGTTCTACAAGGGAATTTTGATCCATGTGGGGAATAAATAGGTGCATCGAGATAAAGGGAAGGAGGGAAAAGTACAAGAGATAAAGGGAAGGAGGGAAAAACCTCTGGCTCCGACCGACAATCCTCTGACCGCGACGCTGATGCGACACCCTCATCCCAGCTACTATGACATACTCTAGCATGATACATTGACATATCGACTTCGGCATGGTCACGATACCCTGCATCCAAATACGGACCATGCGGCATGGATGGGCATCACAGTACGAACGAGAAATTCCCTACCGCCTCTGCCTCTACCACCATGAGACAGTCTGAACGCTACGGTATACCATACAAGATATATAACATACACATTTGAATTTGAATGTTGGGTTTGAATTTGAAAACCCGCCCAAATGAAATTTAAATTTTTATAGCGATTACGCTCAACCGATGTGTGATGGGAAGATACGCCATTCTTCAATTGCTACGGCCATGCCCCGAGGGTGCAACGAAAGGGTTCGACCTCCTGCTGTTTGAATTCTTTCCATTTTCAGAAACTTAGTTGCTTGCCCTGCATCATCGACATTTACTCAACCTGCACAACACCAAGCCATGAACAAATCGCTGGGAATTGGCAGAGCTACAGGTAAACAAATAGGGTTTAGTTTTCACCACTTTTTTCCATTATTGTTTTGACTTCATGGGTTCCCATTTCTGAACGTTTTTTTGGTTTGTTTTCCAACGCAGGATGTTATTCGAGTCATGTGAATGGCATAAACGAATCAATTTACAGGAAACGTGAGGAGGTTGGACATGAAGGGTTTGTTACAAATCTCGTGATAGTCTCTTTTGTTTAATTTCACAAGCATTTGAGGAATTCTCTTGCTCTTTGAATTCAGAATGCGAAAACAATGGCTACATCCACCAACATTTCTTTTGTTTCATACAAATCGGACATAATGTTCCTCGAAGTTACAGTGCCCAGTTTTGTATCTGTAATAGCCTGCATAGGCAGTGGTCTGGTCCAATCATGCAATGAGTTCGTGTACTTTAGTTTTGTAGCGTGTATTCAATCTATAAATTAATTTACAAAGCATGACTCAATTGTTGGTCCATTTAGAGGTGGTGGGTCGGGGTCATAGTGTTCATATGCGGTAGTATTAGTAATAGTGTTCTAAATTTCGCTGTGTATGGACTATTAGGAAAGATTTCAGATAGCACATAATGCATAGTTTTGCACCTAAAAAAGGATATTATAGGTAGGGAGAAACAAAATCTCTTTGTCTTTACAAATATAAAGAGCGCCTTAACAAAAAGGAACCGAAAGAACAATGTTTTACAGGCATGCAATATTTTTGTTATTATATATAGTGTTTTACTTGGTTTTAGTAAAAACATTAATATTTAAAGGTAAACGAACAATGTTTTACAAGAATGCAATATTTTTTTCTATTAAATATAGTGTTTTTATTCACTTTAGTGCAAACATATTTAAAAATTAATGTAACATTTTCTCTTTGGAAAAGTCGTAATGTTCAAATGAATTATTCTTTGACTAGTTTATCCAAAATAAAAGGAACTGAACGAAAAATGTTTTACAAAAATGCAATATTTTTTTATATTAAATATAATATTTTTCTTCACCTTAGTGCAAACATATTTAAAAATTAATGAGAAAACCCTAGCCCTCGGCAGGAGAACATGCCAACCACAAGTATAGTTGCCGCAGCACTCGGCTGCAGCGCATTGACAACAAGGCCACAAGCCAAGCCCTTGATGCCCGTCTTCGTTCTTGCAACCCGCCCTGCAATCAGAACCGGAACGAGTTTCGCCTCCCCTCACGGATGGCTCCTATGCAACGCTACCACGCCACTGCTAGAGGTCAAACCCGGATCCGATTTGGGCGCCACATACAGTCTGTCTGCCTCTGAGGACTTCCCCGTTCTCATTGTTGCATCGTAGATCGATGATCAAGGGAGGGGCTGTCAGGGGAGCAGCTCCAGGATGCTGGATCTGGGAATCTTCAAAGGGATCAGACATAGCACCCCAGATTTGATAAACCTCGCTACTGTAAGGGAAGCGGCAATGGGCAGCAGAGACAGAAATCTGAACGACCTAACAAACAAAGGGCGTAGAACTGGAACGTACACGAGCCTACAAGTCACAAACCCACGGGTAAGGGACAACACGCCTTTCATAAACCTTTTCTATAATCCCGAGCTCGGTATTGCAGTTTTTGTATGGACATTGAATAGATCAGGGGCGATAATGCATGCCATGGAAGGCAGCAATATTCTCAGTCTTGGTAAAGATCTAATAGACCAGGATTTTAGAAGACTGAAAAGCCCACAAAAGGTTCAGATCTGGGGGCAACGTAGATAGATTCCAAAGCTCTGTGGTGCTCTTGGGCTTACGGAGAAAAAGCCTGATCCAACAGATCGAGACCTTACAAAGGTTGTTCCATTAAGTGTGGAGGAAGATCTGATACAAATCTTCATCAAATCAATAGGGGGCAGACATTATTGCATGCAGCTCAGCAAGGGGACGAGTATCCAAGAATTAAAGAAGGAAATCCAGATACAGCTTGGAACCCCAATAAAATACCAAAATTTGATATATACAGGACATAGTCTGCAGGACAACCGTACACTTCAGGACTATGGCATCAGCAAAGATTCAACTATCTTTCTTAATCTGAGACTGCGAGGCGGATGCAATGGAGCCAGCTCTAAAAATACAGGTTCCTTTCGTGACGCAGTCAAAGGAAAGGGAAAAATGAAAAACAATCTAGCACCAAAATCAGAGTTACCAGGCCCCTACATCGTGGAACAAAAATCGGAATCGCCAATGCTGACAGTATCTTTGCCGGAGGTAACTCATCTATACACAGATCTAGCCCAAAATGCTGTTATTTGTAGATTTAATGGTTTCTGGCCAAAATCTGATGCATTGCATCAATGGATCTTCTCCGCATGGTCACCAAAGTGTGAAATTTATATATGCCCGAAAGGGTTTTTTATAGTTAGATTCAACACAGAACAAAAACGAGATAACATTATTAATCAACGGCCTTGGTTTTGGGGCAATGTTGGCCTCTTCATCACCCCCTGGTTCCCTGATTTTGATGCCAATACCATGATAGTCTCAACAATGCCAGTGTGGGTCAGGTTACATAACCTCCCTCTACATTTTTGGCATCACAAAGTTTTAATAGCCATTGGGAATTCCTTGGGGAAATTCCTAAAAATGGATGAAGACAGAGCTATTCGGGGAATTTTCACATTTGCCAGAATATGTGTAGAAGTGGACCTAAGTTAGGGGCTACCTGATCACATCACATTGAATTTTAATAATTCTCTGTGGACACAACCGCTTGACTACGAGAACACAACATTCAAATGATGCGGATGCTCGCAAATAGGGAACCTCCAATATGCCTGTCCATTGGCTAGGAAGGAGCCTAAAGGGAATAAGAAGCAACAAAAAAAACCCAAAGGCTGGCAACAAACAAAACCACTGAAGAAGAGGAATTGAAGACAAAACCTACATGCACGCAAATGGGATACGAAAATACACAGGAAGAGAATACCCATGCGATTAACTTGGGGCCATACAATATGAAACAACAACAAGAATCTCAACTGGAAGTAAGTGGCATCAAACGAACTCATGGATCCGAAGGATCGAAATCTGACAAAGAGCATCCAATGAACACAATGGAAAACCAACTTGCCATTATTGCACCCACTCCCAACACTGGAGGTTGGCGTAGAGTGGAGAAGAAGAAGGGCAGAAAAGTATAGGCTAGCTGGATCTTTTTTTCTTTCTTTTTTGTATTCTTTTGTTTCCTGTTTTCAGGAACAACTCATCTGCATATGCTTTAAGCATCTACAAAATGTAATTTTTTTTCATATGAATAAAATTACGACTTTTTCTACGGGAAAAAAAATATTTAAAAGTTAATGTGGTCACACTTTTTTATGATGTAACATTTGCTCTTTGGAAAAGTCGTTGGAGGAAATGAATAGAGAATAATGTGTATTTATAATGTTCAAATTCAATTAGGACTATGATGTCGAGAGAGATGGTGATGATAAATATTTATTTATTTTTAGTATTTAATTAATATTATGTTATTTTTCAATATATTATTAATGTTTGAATACGATAACTATTTATTTCTTAGTTTTTTTGGGGTTAAAAAATAACAAAAATATTATATATTTATCCTATTAAAATAGTAAATTAAATTATATATATATATATATATATATATAGTACAATAATGAATAAGTTTAAAAGATGAAATTTATCTTTAACTTATTTGATTGTATGATCTTTGCAAATTTGTTATTATTATTTTTTAATTTTTTCTCTAAGGAAAAATAGTAATTTCTATTAATAAAAAATGAAAATTACATGTTATAAGTGTCTGATAAGCATAAAAAATAGACTACAATCTCCTGACAAGCTTGTGTTCATAATATACAAAAAAAAGAGTCCATTTTATAAAACTAGGTATATAAACATTCCCCTAGAAGAAATAAATCAACATAGTATGTTACCTTCCAAGATAAAAACATGTGGCTATCTCATGCATAGAAAGGATTAGTGAACTACATCCACAAATGGCTTATGATAATAGTCATAATGCTCATTTTCATCTGTTATATAATTTCCACACCCTCTGAGCCTAAAGACGATTGGAAAAAATGTTCCTTTCCATGTAGATGTGATGAAAAGAGATAAAATCAAATAGTCCTTTGATCCTCAAAATTTCCTCCACAATGGGGATAAGTGTGCATGTGAAAAATATCAATCTAATTAAACAAATAAACTACCATGAGAGAGTCCCCAAAAGCCAGCAAGTCTCTGTACCCTTTTTGTAAGGCAAAAATGAAGAGAAGCTTTAAGCTAAAAAGTTCTACGAAATTGTTTCTTCCATGACCGAAACCAAGAATGATTTTCATTGAGATAGAGTATGGCCCCTCCTCTACATATTCCCCCTCTTGAGATGAGCCATCAAAAAAATCCCAAGCCTTGACCAATTTATTTCTTCTTATCTCATGATTTGAGGTTTGACTATGGGCTCATTTGTAGGTATTAGATCAACAATAATAATAACTTGAGCTACGACAATGATTAAATTAGTGTATGGAGATGAAATTTCATCAATTGTGCATTTTGTTTAAGTGATTTAAAATATTATTATAATATTTAATGAAGGTGGTTATTAATTTTTATTCGTTAATGTTCGATTTTTTTACTACTAATTAATTTGTGTTAAAAGTTTATTTTTGAAATTTAAATTGAATATAAATACATTTTATTTTTTTAATTTAAATTAAACGTAAATATATACAAGGTAAATTTTGTTTTATTTTTAATATGAAAGTATAGATAATACAAGGTTTTTTTATTTTGTGTTTTTATAAATTGTTCATGATTTAATAACATATTGACATGTCCTGGGTCCACGTTGGAAACAGTTCTATAATACTTTGTCAATTTAAAGAAACTGCAACATATTAATTTGTGTAGTTTTGTATAAGCTTCCAAATGTTTTTGGAAACTTAACAAACCTTCAACATATTGATTTGTCAAAGTGTCCAAATTTAAAAGAGTATCCAATTTCTTTACAAAATTTAATACCAACACACTTACAAATTTGATAGTTGTATCTCCATTTGTGTCAGTGATATCATATTTCTTGCGATATATGCAATTATTAGTCCAATTAAAAATGAGATGGATTGTAAGTATGTACATAAGTATACAATAAAATAAATATCAGTAGGTTATGTTTCATTATATTATTTATTAGAACTATTTATTAAATATATTTTCTATGTTTAATTTTACCATAAAATATGAAAATATTTTATGTCTAAAATATTGAATTAAAATAACTTAAATAAATAAATAATAAAATATGATTTTTTTCTATATTTAAAATTTACATGAAAAGATTTAAAATTCTAATATAAAATTTCATATGGTTTTGAAATTATTTATAATTTTCAGGATTTGGTATTTGAATATTAATAAATTTGTTTTATTCATATGAGGTTATAGATGAATCATTGTAAAATCGACTAGCCTTTAAGTGTGACTTTTTGGAATGTTTTCCGATTTATTTTTTGATCTAATTTGTCTAGAATCTGGCAAGACTTCATTGAAATCACATGTTTGAGAGGTGAACTCTTTACAATCGAAGCGCCCGATGGGTTTTTGAGGGTGTTGAAGCCATAAATGCAGTAAAAAAATCATTGTAAACAACACAAGTCAAGATTTGTCCACAAATTGTTTGGTAGAAAGTCAAAAGAGTTACACTTAAAGATTGCTACCTGTAAAATTACATTAATAATGAAATTGGGATTAAGACAATGGTGTAGGATTTGAAGATTAATAAGTAGATATGAGTATTAATAAATTTGCTATTGTTATATTATATTATTTGAAAATCAACCATTATTGATCTGAAAATGGGGCTCTTAGGCTTCTTGTCTAACTTACAAGAACCTCTCCCACTTCCAAAGCTTCTAATTTTCCCAAGTCTTAATGATTAACCAATGCGAAAATAGGAAATGCTTGAAAATATGGGTGTATGCTTGTATTTGTTTTCAGCTGATTATTTACTTTAAAATCTGTCGTTTGTGCTGATATGGGGAGGTACTTAAACTGATATCTAAATGCATATAACAGTAGTGAAAGCAACAGTAAAAACAAACACATGAGACAACAATATAATATGGAGTTCACCCTGATATCTTGGGCTACGTCTCCTTGAGCTCTAATCAACTTGATTAGGCTCTCTGGGATTATGGCAATAGTTCTTTTACAAGTGCTACACTTAACTCCAATGTTTTATACAAGAACATTGGGCTCAGAACACCATCTTATCCAATGTTTTATACAAGAACATTGGGCTCAGAACACCATCTTATCCGTTGGCTCTTGGAGCTCTTCGGCTTTCTAGCTCTGGCTCTTGCTCTGGCTGTGGCTCTGACTCTAGCTCTGGTTCTGTGGCTCGGGATCTGGTTCTGGCTCTCAGCTCTAGTTGTCGCTGTGGCTGTGGCTCTGACTCTAGCTCTGGCTCTGGTTCTGGCTCTCAGCTCTGGCTTCTGTCGCTCACTTTGACTCTTGGCTCTAGTTCTTTCTACTGGCCTTTGCATGCCTCTGTGAGTCGCTCGACCTCCAAGCAACCCCAACAACAATACACTGCTGTCAATTGAGCTCTCTGGCTTTTCACTTGACCTCCGAGTGGCTCCAAATATTCTCTGCGCATTCAGAGTTTTCTTCGCTGTTCGCCCTCCAATCTCTGGTGGCTCTGCCTATTACAGTGAGCTTGGCTCTGGTTTTTCTGCTTCCAGGTCTGCTCTCTTTTTCTCCCCTTTTACTCTCTGTCTGTTCGTGGCTTAATGCCAATCCGTCTCATGACTGTTTGCGTCCTCTCCTGGCTCTTCGGATTGCCTGCCTCTGTCCGCTGGAATTCCCTGCTCTGCGCCATCATCACTGTAACGCTTCACAGAGAGGTGGCCACTTGTCTCCTCATGTGCTGAGCCAGCTCTTCCTCAAGCGGTTCGTTACTTTGGTTACTCTGTGAAATGATTCATCCGCCAACTTAGTGGTCCAATCAGACTTCAACCTTTATGTGCCAAAGCTTATTTTCTCCGTCGAATCCGATTTCTCATCGGGTGCAATCTCTGCCGTTAGATCTAGGGCCTCCAGATCCGATGGTTATCGCTCTTATTGCACGGTTGACTTGCTCATACGCTAGCCCGCGATGAGAGCGGTTTTCTCTCTCATCCTCCGGACACGCGTCAATCAACATATGGAATCGCTGGTTCCTCTGACAAACCCGCTTACCGCCCGAAACGCCTCTGATATTCCGCCGGTTTTGGAGTGCGGGACCCACCGTCTGTTTTCAGTACTTTTCCCACGGTTCTCTGGCTTCCCTTGTGACCGAGCGCTCGGGGCCTTTCCATTTCGAGGGGTTTTGCCCAGCGATGCGCTAATCGCGCATTAGAAACAACGTCTGTTTTCTGGTCTGAGCCTCCTAACTGCCATTTTTGCACCATGCACAGTCCCCATGGGCCAACGGTCAATGCGCTTTGACCGAAGGTCCTTGTTGCTCTGTGCTGGCTGCAAATTGTCATTGTTCAGAGGTTATTTCTGATAGGCTTCGACATCCATAAGAATTTAAACTCCAATATGAGTTTTTTTACAGAGTTCGGATAGCTTTAAGAGAGTTTAAGGATCCAATTCGGATCAATTATAAAATTATATTAATAAAAGTTGGGAGTAACATAATGCAGATTTCAACATTAATGAATTTGTTTTATCATGTGATTTTAAAAATGAGATTAATGTTTGGCATAACATAACCTCGTGGGTTTTATGATTAATGAGTTTATTTTGTTAGATAATTTTAAAATTGAAATTAATGAATTTGATTTATTATAAGACTTTAAAATATTTTTTCCAAAAATAAAATAAAATTATAAAAATATAAGTATTTTAAATTGTATAGCAAAATAATAATATGAATTATAAAATTTGAATGAATTTGTTTTATAATATGATTTTAAAATAAATCCAATTAGAAATATAAAATTACATTAACATAGGATTTTAAAATATAAAAATTTAAACATTTTGGAATAATGTGAAATGTTAAAACTTATTAAGATATTCAATTTAATTATTTATTAAACATTTATAAAAATATAAAAAATAATAATTGTAAATAAAGTAAATTAAAAAAGCAAAACATATATATATCCTCATTCCCATTAATTATAAATATTTTTTTTCTCTAATTTAGATTCTTTTATAGTTGGGAGCTCAATTTCTCTTCTTTTCACTTTATGCTATTTTATGAATTTGTTGTTGCCTTTTTTGTTTATATGGAAGGATTTCTTTGCTTTAATAAAATGAAAAATTATGTGAAACCACAATTTTGATCGTATTGTTGGTGTAATTTTTTTAAAATAATATTATTGATGTATTTTTTTAAATAATATTTTTGGTGTGATTTAGTGATGCCACTAAAAGGCTTTATAAAATGTAATTTAATAACATGATGGCGAGGGAGATCTAATGAAATTGTTAGGGCCAAGACCAAAGAAATTGACATTATATTGGCATTGTATTCCTTTAGACAATTCCAATTTTTGTTTGATCTTGTTATCAATCATCTATTAGTTTTTAAATTAAATTATTTATTTAAACCTACAATTTTACATTGCAAGGATAATATCATGTTTAATTGGGGAAACCATTTGTTTAATGTTTTTTTTGTTATAGATTTTTAGTTCAAAATTTAAAAGTTTTTCGAGTTATTAAGGGTTCACTATTTGAATGTTCAATGTGGATCAAACAATTGGATTTTGTTTTCAAATATATAATATAGAGTGTGTTTATTTTTCCAAAAATTTCCACAAGAATGCCCTTTGAATATATCAAATGTAAATTATATATGGTTGTGACATATAACATCCCTTCAAATGTTCGCTTGCATTGACATATTGCATTGTACCAATGTTTCTTTCCATCAGAGACATCCCATCCCTTCAAATGTTCGCTTGCATTGACATATTGCATTGTACCAACATTTCTTTCCATCAGAGACATCCCATCCCTTCAAATTTTCACTTGCATTGACATATTGCATATAACATCCCTTCAAATGTTCGCTTGCATTGACATATTGCATTGTACCAACGTTTCTTTCAAAAAGTAGTGTAATATGATTCTTCGTTACTTGATAACAATTTGTGGAGTCTTTTTACTTTTCTTGTTAGATTAATATTCTTTTTACTATTATTAATGCATGTGTGCACTTCATCAAACTGCTACCAAAAACATAAGAACAAGAACACAATATCTTGGCTCTCTGCCAAGGCGAAAACCTCTCTTCTCTTGAGGGGAAAACCCTTTAGTGAATTTCTCTTTTTGAAGCTTCTATTGACCAATGCCAAACCCTAGACACCTAACGAGAGTATCCTCCAAGCATAAGTCAAGTCCTTCCTTCTTTTTGCACCTTATTCCTCGGCACTTCTTCCGACACTTTATTCTCCTGCACTTCGTCCTCCTTCTTCCAACACTTCGTTCTTCTTATTATGATTCTTTTCTAGGGATAGACCTTTAGTGAGTGAATCTTGTTCCTCCTCTATCACTTGCTTAAGTAGACTTCCACGTTGACCAACCAAGATCCTTATTGAGATATGAGTGTATGACAGTGTTGTTGTTCCACTGCCCTAGTTTCTCACACGTGTGGGAGGGTTACTAGGTTTATATGCCCTTCTCTCCTTTGCTTGAGTGTCTTTCTTCCACGCTGGAGTAGGAGGCATTTGTAAGCCTAGTTACTAGCCCAAACAATGAAGAATATACAACTGTGATTTCACTGCTGATATAGCCGCAAACTTTCCTTCACTTTCTCGCACGTGTGACTGTGTATACCTTGGAAAAGAGTCCTTTAGACTTCATTGTTCTTCCTCCTTATCTTGCTTCCCTAGTAGACCTTTTTTCTTGGCTTTCTTCGTTCTTCTAGTCCTCTTTATCTTGTGGATTTCAGAGCTCAATTGATGTGTTGTCTTTGGAGTGGACAACCTCTATAAATAGAGGGTTGTCCCACCAATTAGGCTGACTAGAAGGCCGAATAGAAGGTCGACATGTAGGCCGACTAGTTAACTATTTGCAGGTTGAATTTGAGCGCAGTTTGGTGGCTAACTTGTTGAGCAAACTTCGGATAGTTTCCATGGTGGTGTAGCATGCTTGAAGGGGCTTCTTGAAGGTGCCATTGCATAAGAGTAGAATTGAATTTTCTTGTAGGTTGTCCCTTTTACTTTAATATATATTTATACATGGTGTAACATGCCCTTAAGGCCTTCAATATTTTCTCTTGACTATTTGACTCACCTATAGCACTTTGACATGTGTTAGACCTACTTCATTGAGCAAGAAACTCATTGACATATATTATAAAAATAATATTTCTTTTCTTAAATAAGTACAAATATCAAAAGTACATTTATGAAGACTGAACCTAGTTACACTTCCTTCAACAAAAGAAAACTCCAAAATTAACTAAACATGAGATCAGTGGAATAAATAAGAGAGCAAAAAAATTCATAACATGTCTTGAACATGATCTCACACGCATACACAATTAAAAATATGAAAAGAAGATGCACAATACCCAATACCAACATATATACAATTAAATGACAATAAAGTGACACTTATCTCCAAGTGCGACAGTTAGGATGTAAGCCTTTATGACACAAGTGTCGACTACGATAAAAAAATTGCACTATGTTATGGAAGAGTGTCCAACACATATTCTTATGATAGATAGAATCAACTAGTGCAAGAGATTGCACTGGAGCTACCTATAAAAATTGTACCAAGGTGCTCTTAGGATATGTAAAAACAAGTGAAAACGAAGCATGCAAGAGTGAAAGAGACACATGCGAAAACAAAAGCGACACATGCAAGAGTGAAAGTAGGCAAAAGAGTCACTTGCAAAATATATAGCAAGCAAAAATAACACATGTAAGAGCAAAGAAAGAAAAAAAGACACTTGCAAAATAAAAAAATGACAGTTGAGAAACTCACCTGGAAGATGGGGCATTTACAACCAAGAATGCTCGTTGTTCTATAAGAATGCACAAATATCCAAAGAAAATAATGAGTGTGAAAATGAGCACTAGACTGGACTCTTTATGTAGAGAGAGAAGACATGCAATTAGGATTAAGGTTTGTGAGTGTGCTTAGTGCATGCCGACAAAGTAGGAGTCAAGAGTGAATTGACTGCCACTAAGAGGTATGAAAATACTGAATTGAAGAAGTACACTTTCATTTTCAATCAAAGAGAGCGCAATCACTATCTACCGAGGATGCCCTAACACTATCACTGGGAATTGTGCAATCACTGTCAGTGGGACTTGTGCAACCACTGTTGATAAGGATTGCACAATCATTGTGAACAAGAATTGCGTAGTCACTGTGAACAAGGTTGCACAACATTGTCACTATGAAGTGCACTTAGCCTATCTTGAAAATGTGCTTGTGAAGGCATCAAGAGCTTGGCATGTGAAAGCAAGTAGTCTGACACTTATAATTCCTAAAGGAAGACTTAAACACTTAAAACAACATGAATGAGCATGACCTTAATAGCTTAAAATGAAAGATGACATGATCACAAGGAGGCTCCAAAATTTGAAGGTAGGAAATTTTTTGGAGGGGGATTGTAGCAACTACAACATAAATGAAAAAAATGTTATTTTTTTTGATATTAACATTTGATTTTTTGAGAATTTAATGTTCCAACCTACAACGAGTCAATTTTAATATGTTGTTAATGTTTTAATTCGTAAAAAAAAATTGAATCATATGTTTTCTACTATTAAGAAATTGTTTAGAAAAAAATATTTATATTTAATGAGAAAAAATACTTGCTAATATAATAATATGTTTTTCTTTTTAATTTACTTTATTTACCATTATTGCTTTTTTATATTTTCATAAATGTTTAATAAATAATTAAATTAAATATCTTAATAAGTTTTAATATTTCACATTATTTCAAAATCTTTATATTTTAAAAAATGTTTAAACTTTTATATTTTAAAATCCTACGTCAATGTAATTTTATATTTCTAACTTATATTTTTTTCCTTTTTAAATATTATTTTAATTAGTTTTATAATAAATCAAATTCATTAATTTCAATTTTAAAATTATCTAACAAAACAAACTCATTAATCATAAAGCCCACTACATTATGTCATGCCAAATATTAATCTCAATTTTAAAATCACATGATAAAACAAATTCATTAATGTTGAAATCCGAACATTATGTTACTCCCAACTTTTATTAATATAATTTTATAATGGATGTTTTTCAAATAATATATTATAACAATATGAAATTTGTTAATACTCATATCTACTTATCAATTTTCAAATCCTACACCATTGTCTTAATCTCAATTTTTATTCTTAATGTAATTTTACATGTAGTCTTTAAGTGTGAGTTTTTTGACTTTTTGACCAAACAATTTGTGGTCAAATCTGGATTTTTGTTGTTTAAATTGATTTTTTTACTGCATATATGGCTTCAATACCCTCAAAAACTCGTGGGGCGCTTCGATTGTGAAGAGTTCACCTCTCAAACTTGTGATTTCAATGAAGCCCTACCAAATTATAGACAAATTAGATTGAAAAACAATTGTGAAGAGTTCACCTCTCAAACTTGTGATTTCAATGAAGCCCTACCAGATTCTAGACAAATTAAATCGAAAAAATAAATCTGAAAACATTTCAAAAAGTCACACTTAAAGACTAGCCAATTTTACAATGATTCATCTACAACCTCATATGAATAAAATAAATTGATTAATATTCAAATACCAAATCCTGAAAATTATAAATAATTTCAAAATCATATGAAATTTTATATTAAAATTTTAAATCTTTTTATGTAAAAATTTTAAATATAGAAAAAAATCATATTTTATTGTGATAATTTTTTATTTAAGTTATTTTAATTCAATATTTTAGACATAAATATTTTCATATTTTATGGTAAAATTAAACATAGAAAATATATTTAATAATTAATTATTATAAATAATATAATGAAAAATACCCTAACGATATTTATTTTATTGTATACGTATATACATACTTACAATCCATCTCATTTTTAATTGGACTAATAATTATATATATTGCAAGAAATATGATATTACTCATATTTAATTCCCAACACAAATGGAGATCCAATTATCAAATTTTTAAGTGTGTTTGTATTATGTTTTGTAAAGAAATGGGATACTCTTTTAAATTTGGGCACTTTGACAAATCAATATGTCGAAGGTTTGTTAAGCTTCCAAAAACATTTGGAAACTTATACAAAATTGCGCAAATTAATATGTTGCAGTTTCTTAAAATAAATAACGCATTGTGACACTGTTTCCAACGTGGAGCCAAGACATTGGGTCAATATGTTATTAAATCATAAAACACAAAATAAAAAAACCTTGTATTATCTATACTTTCATATTAAAAATAAAACAAAATTTACCTTATCTACATTTACATTTAATTTAAATTTTAAAAATAAAATTTTAACACAAATTAATTAATAGTAAAAAGATAAAACATTAACTCCAATAAAAATTAATAACCACCTTCGTTATTAAATATTATAATAATACAAAAGTGGCACTGTAACTTCGAGAAACATTATGCCCGATTTTTATGAAACAAAAGAAAATAATCATGGTCTTGTATGTGTCGCTGAAAAATCAAGATTATACAAAACTAGGCACTATAACTTCGAGGGACATTATGTCAGATTTATATGAAACAAAAGAAACATTGGTGGATGTAGCTACTGTTTTCACATTCTGAATTCAAAGAGCCAGAGAATTGCAAGCCTAAATGCTTGTGAAATTAAAAAAAAGAGACTGTCACGAGGTTTGTAACAAACTCTTCATGTCCAACCTCCTCACCTTTCCTGTAAATTGATTCATTTATGCCATTCACATGACTAGAATAACAACCTGCACTGGAAAACAAACCAAAAGAATGTTTAGAAATGGGAACCCATGAAATCAAAACAATAATGGAAAAAAGCCGTGAAAAATAAACCCTATTTGTTTACCTGTAGCTCCTCCAATTCCTAGCGATTTGTTCGTGGCTTCATCCTGTGCAGATTGAGTAAATGCTGATGATGCAGGGCAAGCAACTAAGTTTTCGAAAATGGCAAGAATTCAAACAACAGGAGGTCGAACCCTTTCGCTGCACCCTCAGGGCATGGTCATAGCAATTGAAGAATGGCCCATCTTCCCATCACACATCGGTTGAGCGTAATCGCTATAAAAATTTAAATTTCATTTGGGCGGGTTTTCAAATTCAAGACCAACATTCAAATTCAAATGAGTGTGTTATTAAATGCGTATGTTGTATGGTATACCGTAGCGTTCAGACAATCTCATGGTGGTAGAGGCAGAGGCGGTAGGGGATTCTTGGTCTCTATTGTGATGCCCATCCATGCCGCATGGTCCATATTTGGATGCAGGGTATCGTGACCATCTGAAGTCGATATGTCAATGTATCATGCTAGAGTATGTCATAGTAGTTGGGATGAGGGTGTCCTATCAATATCGAGGTGGGAGGATTGCCGGCCGGAGTGGGAGGTTTTTCCAAGCGAAAACGGAAACCAGGCAATTCCTCTGCCTGGTTAGACTACTCCTTTTTATAAGGATTAAACAATAAGTGTTTCCATAAATAATGTGTTCTAATAGGCCCATCTCCATAATGCACGCATACCAACCCAAGGCATAAGAATGCACATCAAGGTGGTGAGTTATCACCCACTAGGGGTTGTCAGCAGTGCCATAAAATTAGACATTGTAAAGATGAATTTAAGAAGATTGGTCGTGATTGTCCACCATTGGGGATCTAGGATACACTTTCACATCATCATCCCACATGGCCTTATAGAGTTATAAAATTCACACAAAACAAGTATAAGAGAGACTTAATATGGTACAATGATGCCCGATAGGTATCATATATTACTTTTAAAATATACTTTTAAGGCTTTCCCATTCACGGGAAAGGGCAATCTTTCTCCGTCTAGATGACTTAGATGGAAATAATTATTAGCTTCAACTTCATTAATCATGTAAGAACCTAATCATAAGCTTTCAAACTTACCATTGTTGGACATGTGTGTTTCGCGACATGGACTAATCGCCTCTCTTGGATCCTTGTCTCTAACGATGCGATTGTTGAGTAACACTTGCAGTTTTTGGTCTAATGACAATCGTGATTCCCAACAAGTGGTATCAGAGTGTAGGTCACGAGTTCGATACACATTCGACTCGCATTGGGGGGGAGATTGTTGGACATTGGATAAACCAATGCTACCTGTGTGTTTCGTGACATGGACTAATCACCTCTCGTGGATCCTTATCTCTGGCGATGCGATCATTGACTAACACCTACGGGTTTTGGTCTAGCGATAATTGTGATTTCCAACAACCATGATTACCTAATTTTTCACCTCTCTTGTTCCAAAGTAGAAGAAGATCACCTTTCTAGAAGATATGTTGGTGAGCTTTATTGTCAAAGTTCTTTTTTATTTTCTCTTGAATCTGTCACATGCGATCATAGGAAGATCTTCTACTCTTGTCAAGCTCTACTAAGTGGTTATTTTGTTTTGCAAGGCATCTGAATATGAAAATATTGCTGCATAGTTTTTTAAATTGGTATCTTCAAGTGAATTGGCAATGTTACTCCCATTCTGTGCGCCAACTCAAATTGGTTTTTACCTACAAAAACCTTCTTGGTTATTCTATAAGCCCAAAGAGCATATTTAATCTTTCTATCACAACTCCTTTTGTCATCTCCAATTATCTTCTTGATGATGCTTATGAGATTTTTGTTGCTAGACTCAACCAAACCATTCCCTTGGGGTTAATAGTTTGAGGAATGGGCTAGTACAATGCCATACTCGAAGCAAAATGTTGAAAAGTTAATTGAAGTGAACGCTTCAGTATTGTCAGTTATAATCTTCGTTGGCACCCCAAACCTTGTGATATTTGCCTTCCAAGAAAATCCATGAAAACTCTATAAGTGGTCCTTTTTGTTGGAATCAATTCAACCCAACAAGTGAAGCAATATGTTGCTGTGAGGATCCATCGGTGACCATTGCTTGAATTTTATTTAAATTCTTTGATGAAATCCAAGTGCCATTGTTGGAAGGGCACTTCTACCATGACTGCTTAAAGAGGGAGTGTTGTTAATTTCTTCTTTCCTACGAAAAGTTGACAGAGTTAGCACTGTTGAGTTGAATTTCAGAGTATCCATAGTAATAATCATACAATGTCGACGTTTCGAATACCAAAAGGGATCCATCATCAGGACTTTTGAATGACGATAGAAGAGTTTGAGTGGGCAATAAATAGTTCTATGAAAATTTTCTTTAGGATGGAATAAAAGATCAACTAATAATGAATTAAAAACCTAAATTAAAAATTAATAATAATAATAATTATTAATATTATTTTTTAAATTTATAAATAATAAATAATTATTATAATTATAAATTTATAATAATTTAAATTACTATTATAAACAAATAATTAACTATTTAATTATTATTAATAAAACTTAATACCTAAATTAAAAATTAATAATAATAATAATAATTATCATTATTTTTTTTTTAAATATATAAATAATAAGTAATTATTATAATTATAAATTTATAATAATTTAAATTACTATTATAAACAAATAATTAACTATTTAATTAATAATAATAAATAATAATAATAAAACTCCCCTGATTGGGGTGACGAAGTGGACTCGTACATGCATTATGACTGACAGAAGGAGAGGACGGCGAGGACCGCCGACCACTGCCCACATGCTTGTACGGCAGGGCGTGTTAGCGTCTTGCATGACCGGTGGACAACCTAACGGGAGAAATGGCATAAGGCGGGCGATAATGAGGAGAGAGGATGGCGAGAGCAGCGACGGTAGAAGGATGGGACGTCAGGTAGGTGTGAAGGGGTATGTGAGGGTGGTTAGCGTAGGGAGAATGAACAGACCACAGAGAAGGGAAGACGAGAGCAGGGCAACGCATGCGTCTGAGATTTCTTTGGCTAAGCGTACTGTATCCGAGGTTCTGACAACGACGATATGGCTCGCCTAGGTAGAGGCAGGGGCCGCGGGGGTCGAGGGCTATCGAGCCCGGCAACAAAAGAACCTAGCACCTTGGAGACCTCAGATCCTAAAAATGGTAGGAGACCCATCGATGTGGCGGTCAACGAGGCAGCCAAAGCCTACAAAGCAGGGATGGATGCCGGCATCCGTAAGTTGATTGAGGAGATGGAAGGTAGCATAATGGAGGAAGACTCAGAACCAGAAATGGAAGAATGGAGGGACTTTGTCCTCGACCCAGGGAACACTCAGGGCAGGATGTCACAATTTAAACAGACCTTGCACTTGTACTGGGTCATGAAGCGACTACTAGCCAGGGCTTTGGAACAGGTGGTGGGGGAGATGGCGGAAATTACCTGAGGCATGCCCGACCTCAAAAAATATCTGAAGAATATGCAAATTCTGTTGTTCAAGCAGGACAACAAGCTGGATAGGATCCAGCACAGAATCATGGGGCTGTCTCTGGCGCCGGGTGACTCTGCTGCAGCACCGGCCATCGTGGACTCTGAGCAGGATGATAACAAGGATTAGTATTTGATAGTCAGGCTCCAGGTTATGCTGGAATTTTTAGCGGATAGCTTTTATTTTTCTTGTCTTAGTATGTCTGTTAAGACCTCAAACTGTATATCTAGCTGTGAAGTGTATCTAGCTTGGGTAGAAAGACTTGTTAAATTTTGCTACTGGATGGCTTACAACAGGTTCAGGTGGCCAACAAACTTGGTTTCCCATTTGGGCAAGTTGAGGCCACCTAGATTTTGTATATGGAACAACTTGTTATTATAAATAGAAAATAGGATCTACCTAAGCTTACAAAAAAAAATAATAATGATAAAACTTAATGAAGAATAATCTAAATAATGAATTAATAAATAAATTAACTAAAAAAATATATTATTAAATAATAATCAATAAATAATTTTTGAAATATAATTTAATTATTAATAATAATATAAATACTATTATAAATAATTAATTGAATAATAATTAATATAATTAATAATTAAAATAATTGTTTTATTTATAAATTTAGAGATTAACTAATTAATATATTTAAAATGAAATAATTAATAGATATTATAAATAAATAAATAATTATTATTATAAATAATTACTTTACTTATAATAATTATTAATAATAATTATTTATTTATTTATAATAAAAGATTTGATGGTTAATCTATATTAATATTGCTCTAATAAGATAGGAAAAGAAAACAGTACATGAGATGTTATACTTGAGAAGAATTGGCGGACCTAATTCGCCTGATTAAAGGAAGCCAATTTCCACTAATCTCGATCCCATTGTCCCTGTTGAGATTATGTAGATGCTTTATAATCTCAAGAGCTTCCCTAATTTTCCTCCTTTGATACTGCTCTTCTCTTGCGATAATTGAGGTGCTCTCCAAACAAACATGGTGCTTAATTTTTAGGAGTGTTCTGCAAGGGCCGAAGTGCGAGATCTTCCATTCTTAATATCAACTTCGTGCTCTTTAAGTATCCTTTGTAGGGAGCGGCCTATTTCTCCAATATAACTCTTGCCACAAGAACAATCAATTCTATATATTCCCTTGAGTTGATGCCTATCAATATTATCCTTGACATACCTCATACCCTACTTAATAGTTGCAGGTGTTGTGAATTGCGTGAATATGTCTTTCTTCATCAGGATCTTGGCAATCTTATCTGTCACCCCTTGAATGTATGGTAGGAACACTCTACCACGATGAGGTTGGGTTTAAGCTTGTGATTCTTAGGATAAGACCCTCCTTTAAGCGCTTTCTATAACTTTTTTAATTTTTTTTTTTCTTTATAGCCTATACTCTTAAATACCGAAGAAAAATGCTTCTTTTCTTCGTCAAGATGCTCAGAGTCAGATATTCTAAGGGCACTAATAACAAGAGTGTTAAGAACACCAAACTTTGTTAGGTAAACTTGACTCAGGATAGAGTCAAAGTTGATCAGGTTAAACAGTCATGGTTTTGGGGCACATGGTATTGTGCACCCATAGTATTATGCCTGTGGTATTATATGTAATGGAGCTTATAAAAGGCTGGAAGGAATTCATTGTAATGCAAGACCTGGAGGTGAGCGGAGAAGGCTCACTTGGTCGGACTGGCCAGGGTTTTGGCCAATGCTAATGAGATCTTATTAGGTTGGGTTTTTCCCCGTATTTGGGGTTTTCCCGGATAAACATTTGTGTTTATGTGTTTATGGTTGTTGCTAGTTATTTTCTTATATATATTCCTCTCAGTAATTATTTATGTTATGTAGTAAATTTCTTAACATTTGGTATCAGAGCCAAATATTGGCTTCAAAGGGATTCTTTGATGCCAGGGGTTTATAGTGCCTGATGAGATCAATGCAGCCTTTTTACAGATCTGGGTCTGGAAAATAATGGTGGAACAATCGTACGCGGAAGAACCTCGAGGAGAATGTGCGGAAGATAGTGCCGTAATTGCTAGGGATCGCAGTGCATTTGCAATATTTACCGGTTTGGAACATGCTGACGAATTGTTTGGGATTCATGCGGCTATTTAAAGAAGGTTAGCAGAAGAAAATTGTTCATGCGGCTTCGAAAATTATTCGTTTTCTGCTACGTGAGGCCACTGGTGCTGGAATCTATGAGGTTCTCGTTGGGCTCGCAGTTGAAGCGGTTTGATAGAAGTTTTTGAGCAAATCAAATTGAGAGAGGATGGGTTAGAATAGCAGCAGCAACAAACAAAAAAATAAAATTAATGAAGTCAAAATTATTGCATGTAAATGGGCATACTATGGTAAGACCTGGTAAGGCATTTGTACCCCTCAGTGATCACCGGTAAAGTCTGGGTTAGACCTAGGTGATAGGGGGGATGTCAGGTTAAAAATACCCCGGGTAAAAACTCTGAGGGGGGTAAGAGCTAGAGTGAGCAAGATTGTCTCACTTAGCAGGTTTGGCTGGAGTTAGTCAAGGAACCCTAAGTCAAGTTTAAGGGGGGAATTGTTAGGTAAACTTGACTCAGGATAGAGTCAAAGTTGACTAGGTTAAACAGTGATGGTTTTGGGGCACATGGTATTGTGCACCCATGGTATTATCCCCGTGGTAATATGTAATGGAGCTTATAAACGGCTGGAAGGACTTCATTGTAATGCAAGACCTGGAGGTGAGCGGTGAAGGCTCACTTGGTCGGGTTGGCCAGGGTTTTGGCCAATGCTAATGAGATCTTATTAGGTTGGGTTTTTCCCCGAATTTGGGGTTTTCCCGGATAAACATTTGTGTTTATGTGTTTATGGTTGTTGCTGGTTATTTTCTTATATATATTCCTCTCAGTAATTATTTATGTTATGCAGTAAATTTCTTAACAAACTTCTATGAAGGATGATGATAAGATTCAGCGTAGAAGTAGATTTTTGTGTGGGTTGACTGCCTGAATACTTTATGTCCTAAAGAACCATCCTCTTTTTTGATAATAAGGACGCCTAAAAAAGGAATTCTCTTGGCACTCTCTTATGAATTTTTGGACATTTGCAAAAAGTGGTAGGCCAGTGATGGCCTCCTCTCAAGATTTTGTGCATTTTGGTCTTAACTAAATTATGTCCACCACATAGTCCCTAATGGAACTCCTTTATCAATCATTTTTCTCCATCCAAGTTGACACATTTGAGAATAAGCCCATCTAGATCCTTCCACCCAAGTCCTTGCTCGATAAAACAAAACCTAGATGATTTTAGTCTCAATGCTATTTTCTTGTGATCTGTGTCTCTAGGAGCTGAGATATTCTTCAAATAATAAATTTGTTGTCTCTAGAACTATCATGCTTTTCCAATTCTTCTTTTACTGCACAAGCTAAGGCACATGACTCGTCTTTTAAACCAAAATCCTCTTCATTTCCCTCTGCCATTAACCAAGTTATGCTTTTCCCTTAGATGAGCTTGGTCGACTTGATCTCAAGGTCATATTCTTGTATCTTTGATAGTCACTTGCCTTTGTAGCAAACATATGTTATGAAGTGTTTGATTGATTTAACTAAGGCACATGCTTGCTTTTCCATGATCACATACTTCAATTTTGTGTCTCTAAGCATCTTGCTCATAAAGGTGATTGGTTACTCTTCACCCTATTCATTCTTTTGAAGAAATATACTTGCAATGGTATCGTTTGAAGAAAAATAAAAAATTAGGGCTTACCAAAACTGGAGATTTTGCAATGACTTTTTTAATGTCTTCGAATATTGCATTACTACTTTCATCACATTCATATTTGACATCCTTCTTTAATAATTTGTTTAATGGTTTGGTGATTTCAACAAAATTTGGGATCAATTTTCTAATCAAATTTATTTTGCCAAACAAGGATGGAAGTGATTTTTGACACATGGGTGGATTAATTTCCTTGATTCCTCTGATCACTTTTTGGGTTCACCATTACTCCCTTTGAATCAATGAACCCTGAAAGCTTTCCCTTTGTGCACCATGGTTGTCTTCTTTGGATTGAGTGAAATAACATATTGCCTGTATCTGTCAAAGATATTCTTGATGTGTGACATGATAAGGTCTCTTTTTTTAATATGTTGTGAGGTCATCCTAGTAGATCTTGATGATCTTTCCCATGAGGTCCCTGAATGCGTAATGCATCACTCTTTGAAATGTAGCAATTGCATTAGTCAACCCAAAAGGCATTCTTTTCTATTTGTAAGAACCCCAAGGCACGGTGAATGTTGTCTTATGCATGCCATTTTATTTAAGCACTAGTTTGGTTGTACCTTGAAAAGCCATTTGGAAAGGACAACATCTCTAAACCTATCTTCCTTTGCAAAAGCATCTTCATGTTGGCAAGTGGATAGTTGTCTTTAAGACCCTACCTTAGATCCAACGCTTGTTCGTAGTAGCCATCCTTCAATCGTTCGAAAGAGTTACTTTTGAGGACCTGCAATCACAAACAAACAAACATTAAATATCACCTGCATAGCAAATATCATAAATCATTTCTATTATGGTGATCAAGGAATCCATAAATAAACCATGAACCAACAGCTTATTGAGAAAAACAAACTTATTTGTATTAACATTGAAGTAGAAGAACCTTACAACCTTTTCAGCCTTGATATTGAACAAGCTCTTCCTAGGGTCCGAAACAGGGATTTTCTTTACTTTGACAAGCCTTGCACTCTTCCAAATGAGATCTTAGAGGTATGTAATCTCTCCTCATAAAAACTCAACTAAAGAAGACTAAGTTCCAACAACATTTCACCTCAAAAATATTTAGCTTCTAGCCTCTCAAGTAATCAGCCCAATGCTTCTTTTTATAGTGCAGGGGAGGAGGTTATAGGTCCACCTATGAAGGGATAGAATCCTCCTTCAAAGGGATAAGCTCCTCACATCAAGGGGTTAGCTCCTTAAGGTATGGGATGCATGAACCTTAAGAGAGCAAACTTGCCACCTCAATATTCCTTCTAGAAGCTTCTAGAAATGACTCAAAGTGAGTTTTTTAGAATATACTCGCGCCTTTTTAACTTTTACAGGGGTCCGCACCCATAACACACAGACAGAGCGGTCAGGTGCATAGGAGACATGACCATTAGGTGCGGGACCGCGGTAATGCAAAGAGAAAGTGCAGAACCAAAGTTTTAGAGACTTTTGAGGGATTTCTCTTATTTTCAAGGCTTGATATGAGGAACTGAGGCTTAAGACTTGCAAAGGAGGAAAGTATGAGTGGTAATGGACTCACATAGATTGCAGAATGTCAAGGTGACAATTTTTAGTGCAACAGATTGCCCCCTAAAGTGCGAAGTCTGTAATAGATGAAGATAGAGCCTGTCATTTATGAAGAGTGAAGTACTTTATCATTTCAAGGATCATCTTGTGAACACCCCAGTCGGAACCTGTAAAAACATTCAATGCAAAATATATATATGTGGACATATCATCGCTGAGGTAGGCATTCCCATACTCAGATCAAAACTGACTAAACTATCTTGATATAGGAATGATTTTGTAATACATCAAGAGTATAGACATCCGTAGACACACTATGGGCGCAAGCATCTGTTTATGAATAGTCCACTGTATAATGAATAACAAAATTCCTCGTAGCCTGGATGGTAGAAACTAGATCCAGGGTCTTGATTTTTGCTTCCCGAACTAGTACGATTCTATCCATGTGAATGAAAGTGTCGAAGTCGAACATGGTAGAAACCACTTGATTACCAGTCAATGATGTGAACTGCTAACAAGTGTGAGAGCAACCACCATTAATGTTAATGGCTCTCAAAGTACTCAGTACAATCCATGAAATGTGAATAAATGAGCCGAAGTCGAACATGTCATAGAATCCTTTGATCAAAGGTCAATGATGCAAACTATCGTCGAAGGCGAGAAATCTGCCATTAGGGCATGCTGATTTCAAGGTACTGATAATTTCTAGATCAACTTCCTAGATAATGAGCTGATGTCGATAGAAAGCTATCCGTCGTAGGCAAGCCCACAACTCAAAATCATAGCTCAAGTTTTGAAGAAATATATCGGCAAGGACTGACTCAGGGATGGTCAAAATGGATGACAAATATTTTGCAGATGAATGGTTTATTTGAACTGACCTCTTGAACACATAATGACACTGCAGATAGTTTGGTGACAATTGACCCAAAGCTAATACCCAGAAACCGGCTGAAGACTTTCAATGTGGTTTGATTAACTGTTAGGCAAAGGATTTCCCAACCCAGGTGAACGAAAAGTGTCGTGTTCAAGAGTGGTTAACGGCTTTTCTAAAAAACAAAGTGTTACAAACAGGTTCATTTTTCTCTCTTTTCCCCCACCATTTCTAGCAAGTACCTCTTTATTTTTGACAAGCTTGAGGAGGATAACATTTGCTTGTTTATAAACTCATCCTTCGGATGAGTCCAACTTAGTTTCAAATTCGAACCCTAAGAAGGAGCGGTTTGTTCCTGTTTAAAATTGAATAGGTCCTTTACTGTTAAATTTTAACAAGTCCAGTATAGGAAAAACTCGGTGTTTTTCAATTTCAGAGAGTTAGAAGAAAAACTTAAGAAAACTCCATGGGGTACTTTTTCGTAAAATAATCCCTCGGGTCCGAAAAAGGATAAAATAATACAGGAGGGATGACATTTCCAATACTTTAACGAGCTGAAAAGGACAAGCACTCGACAATATTTTCATATTTAACGAGTCTGAAAAGAGTTTAAAGAGGACTCTAGTCTCGTCATGGTGACGAGTCCAATGTCGTCAGGGTTTAACGAGTCTAACATAGGTAAAACTCGGAGTCTTTTTCATGTTTTAGAGAGTTTGAAAAAGACACGGAAAAGAAAACTCTAGGGGGGTCCTTTTTCGTAAGTTTATGTCCCTCGAGCCCGAAAAAGTATAAAATAATACTCGAGAGAACTGCTTGACCATTACCATCAAGGAGTACTTTTCATAATTAGTGGCCTCGATTTGAAAAAGTAGAAAAGTGATCAAAGACACGTCGTTTCAAAACCAGTATCGAACTTGAAATGACAAAAGTCTGGCGATCTTTTCATGTTTATATGGTCAGAAAAGAGCTGAAAGTGGATCACCCTTTTAATTTTGTTTAACGAGTTAAAAAGGGAAAAACTCGGAAATCTTTTCATATTTTACGAGTTAGAAAAGAGCTTAAAGAAGACTCGTCCTAGAGGAACGAGTGGTATAAAGGGTAGCAACTGGTTCCGGCAATGGTGAAATTGCTCAAAACATGTAATGGTTAAGAGGATGGCTAATAAAACCACTCATTGCTGTGGTCCCTCGAGAAAGAAAAACAACGAAGTGAAAGCATATGATCAGCCAAAGAGATGGTGGCGATGGAATGAAAACAACCAAGGCTCGTCTAGCAGAATTTAGCAGATAAAAAATGGCAATCACGAGATGTAAATCGGGTATGGGTTCATTTTTACACAAGCTTGAACCATAGAGAACTCTGCTTGGATTCAGTTTCATGTTTAAACAAGCTTGAAATGAAAAACTATGCTTGTTATAAGTTCGCATGCCCCTGGCATAATGACTCAAATCGAGGTACATGCCCCCCAAGCTTCATTGCATTCAACGAGGTGGATGGAATGAAAGTTCACTTTCGAGATCTTGGAAAGACTCAAAGACTCGATTTGGAAAGGGAGTTGTTTCATTTTTTAATGAGGTTGACACAGTAAAAGAACTATCCTCATAACCCTTGTTTCATTTTTTAAACGAGCTTGACACAAGACAAGGAACTATGCTCCATAATCCTTGTTTCATTTTTTAACGAGCTTGACACAAGACAAGGAACTATGCTCCAAACACCCGGTTTCATTTTTTAACGAGGTTGACACAGGAACAAACTATCCTCGTGACTCCTTGTTTCATTTTTTAACGAGCTTGACACAAGACAAGGAACTATGCTCAAGAAATCCAATTTCATTTTTTAACGAGGTTGACACAGGAAAAAACTATCCTCGACCTAGATCAGGGATCAGAAAACGACTGTACAGCTTGATATGCAATTTCAAAGGGACTCAAAGGCATTGTGCCATCAAATGAATCCACCTCAGAATCGAAAGGTATGATCCAAGGATCATCAAAAGCAATAGGGTTCGATGAAATCATATGAATAGTTTCAATAGAAGGCGATACGTTAGGAGGAGGGAAAGAAAAAGTTCCCAGTAAACTAGAATCTTTAATCAAACCTACACCAACATCTTTGTAAGGGATAGTCGTTTTACCGATGTGCTGAACACTATCTATAGAGGCTGGGTCGGATGAGAAATAGGTTAGCTGGTCTATTGTAACGATCTTTCCGTTATGAGGAAACTTTATAAGCCGAAAGACCAATGAAACAATACCAGTCATAGTATAAGACCAACTGTGACCCAGGAGAAGGTTGTAATCTAGAGGAGCATCAACCACTTCCACATCTAGATTTACGGTTTTGCCTTCGACCCCTATCGGTAAATCCTGCAAAATACCAAAAGGATGGAACCCTCGGCCATCAAAAGCCTTTAGAATTGTCGGAGACTAATTGAGTGTGAGAGAACCAAGCGATCTCCAACATTGGATCGACCTAATACACGCAGAAGCCCCTTCATCAATCACAGTCCAAAAGCAAGGTCTGTTTTTTACTAACACTGGAATCTGGAAAGCCATTTGATGAGGAAGGCGGGATGTACTATTCTCTAAATCGAAGATTATTAGGTTCGAATCCTGTATATCGACAGCTCCTATAGCAGACAATAATAATTTACGTTGTGCTGGGCATGATTGCAGCACTTCCAAAGTCGACATTGTTGAAGGGGAAATGGCTAAGTCTTCAACAATGTTATAGTTCTGGGCAACTCTCACATGTGGACTGAAAGATGATTTCTGAAAAATACCTTTAACAGGCAGTTTGATTACTAAGTCAGGGTTGTTTTTTTTGATTTGTAGCGGATCAGAACTAGGAGGAGGTGTTGTTGATGTGTTTGAATTAGAAGATTTCTCTTCTTTACCATCAACAGGATTTTTAATATCATAATCTTGCGATCGTGTCGCAATCCTGACATGAGACATCATCATAATGGGTTCTTCTGAGGTATTCGACGAAGAAGCAACCATCTTACTATCTTGAGTAGGAAAAGGATCCTTCAAGACAACAGGCGTTTGAGAATCTTTAACGAATTTTGAAAACTCTGCTCGATGTGGGCATTCTTTGGTAAAATGATCGTCGTCGCAAATGAAACAAGGATAGCGAGGTTTTTGTTTTTCATCAATAGATTCATTTTTATCCATTTTATCTTTTGAATTTTGTTTGTTTTTGTTCTTCCCCTTCTCTTTACTACTGGGTTTGGTTGTAGACGAATCTACGACATGGACGTTGGCAGAAATTTCAGCGGAAGAATCTCCTTTCGAGGAATCAAGTAAAGTTATTGTAGGAGAAGAATTCTTTGACAATTTCTTCTTGCTTTTAGTACTAACTGAACCAATCATACCATCAACAACATGAGAACCTGAAGGAGTTGTAGTTGTTTGACCGTGTTTTGGAAGATCAGGGATTTTTTCATGTAAAGTACCTGACTGCGTATAGACGAGGTCAAGGTACTGAGCCTGAGCAATGAATTGCTCTTCAGTGACAAGTCCTCCCTTAGCTACATCTTCAGTGATTTTAGGTAACAATGATTTATTGAACCATTCCGCTAAAATTTGATCCAGAATGAAAACATTCACTAAATGCCTTCTACGTCGCCATTCATGAATATGATCAGAAATATATGTGGACGTGGATTGTTTTAGTGAAGTTAACAGTTCTGTGCCATTGTCGTATCTGACAGGCAACTGAAAATGAGTTAAGAAAGAAGTGGCTAACTGATTGAAATTATTAAAAGAGCCTCGTGGTAACTCAATGTACCATTTGGCGGCAAGACCAATAAGAGTTCGTTGAAAAAGACAATCGAATTGAATCATCAATGGTTGAATTAGATGCACATCAGAGGTGATAAGTCATAACATGATTTGATGGATCCTCCCCTGACTTACCCTCGAATTTCGGGATATCATTGGGCAACTTATTAGGCATTGGCAGCCGATACGGAAGATAGCGAATCAGATCGTTCGTAAGGTGCGACAAATCAGGTAAATCCAAAGTTGCAATAAATGGTAACTGACGGTTAGAGTCACGAAAACCTTGAGTAACAAGACCAGCTCCAGGATGAGGATATCCAGGATAACCTGGAATTGGATTTTCATTAGGAATGTTATAACCTCCTAGGAAATTAGGATTAACCAGACCAAACTGGGGTTGTTGAGGTTGTTGATAAGTATAGCCAGGATACGATTGATACTGATAAACTGGGTTTTGTACAGTAGGGTCGAATTGATACTATCCCTGGTACGGTTGATAAGTGAATTGTGGTTGACTTGTAGCAATCGTACTTGGACCAGCTTGTCCTGCAGGCATCTGGACCGAAGTCTGAACTATAGGTCCTGACTGTGGCACAGAGACTTGAGGAGTTTGCATTGATGCAGGGATAGTAGAAACCGGAGCTACAGATACTCCAGAAACAGGTGTGGTAGGTTGAACAGAAGTTGCAGTAGTTGCAGTAGCAGTTTGAGGCAGAGTCTAAGGTGAGCTAGGCCCAGGCTACTGAACTAAACCAGGTGCAGAGGTTTGAACAGTAGGTTGGACAGGTTGCTGGGTTGGACCAGAAACAAAAGTTGTCCAGGTTGATTATATAACTGCACATTAGGTTGCATAGTCTGTTGAGTTTGAGGTGGATTCCACACCATGTTCATTCCGGGGTATGGACTCATAACAGGTTGTGCATATGGAGGACCATAACCTGGTTGAACATAGGGCTGATAATTAAGTGGTACATTTCCAGCTCCTTGTAAAAATGATTGACCAGAAGGCAGTTGAAAACCCTGAGTTGGGTACTGACCTTGAGGTTGATAACCCTGAGGCACGTACTGATTCGGGGTTAATAAGCATCCTGAGGAGTATACTGAGTCTGGGGTTGACCTTGGGGTATGTACTGTCTTGAAGGTGTGTACTGTCCTTGAGGTATGTACTGTCCTTGAGATTGCCCCCCAGGCGGTAACTGACTACCTTGAGGTTGCCCCTCAGGCGGTAACTGACTACCTTGAAGTTTCCCCCCAGGCGGTAACTGACGACCTTGAGGTTGAGGATTTGGAATACTACCAGACATCATAACAATTTGCTCTGTGTTCAACGTTTTAGTTCCATTACTACCAGGTGATAACTGATGTTCAGTCGGTCGAGGAGTTGCTCCTGAAAAAGCACCAGAGATTGACTGGTACCCCGAAGGAACAGAAGGACCGCTGTATAAAAATATTTCAGGTGATTGGGAAAACATAGACAACCGTCTTGACATGATCGATGAAGGATAATAACCTCTTGGTGTAGGATGAAAATAATCACACGCAAACAAAGAACATTTCAATAAAACCACCTAAAGTCTCTAAAGAAACAAACAACTGAATCACACGCCTAAAAAATCTAAGAGTTCAAGCCACACACAAACAGTAACTTCCCGTACTAAAAACACTAGTTGGTGATGAAATCCAACGTAGTAGAAGTTTAATACAGAAATGGCGGTTGGAACAGTTACCCCGACAACCTGCTTAATGAAGCAGACTAGCACAAGTTTCTTCACAAAACTATCTCGAGTGAAGAGAACCCCCAGAGAGTCCAAGTGAGTCTAGTCGACGTCTGCTCCAGGTACAGTGAGACCCGTCCTTCACCATCACCTTAGGAAATAATCTTAAGTTTATGGACACTAAGGTTCCCAATAGCAACAAATACAATTGGGGGAACAGTCTACGATCCGATCTATGCGCAAGGGCAAAGTAACAAAGCTTAATCCCCTTGAAGGCTCCTCGACATGGTCAATTCGAGGTTTACCAACAAGTGATCGCAGGCTCCTCGACAATGGTTAATCCAATGTTTGCCGTTTATAATACACGCAAATCTTCTATCTTTCCCAATGAAACAGACTTGATTGTCTCAAAGGTTCGGACATGATATCGTGCTTGACTCCTTTAAGAGAAGCTTCCCAGAATATATCAATTACAATTGGATTTATTTCCTACCGCAAGATGTAGCTACTTGTTCGTTTTAACTATCTTGGAGAGTTAATTACTCCCTACTCCAAGATACTAGCCTAATCTATATTGGTGATAAGAGCCCTAGAAATAAAAAATATTACTAGATCAGTTTTAATTAAGCATTGCTTTTATGGGTTGTTCTTTAAGTCAATAGGTATGGAAATGAAACTTTGATGGTGTGAAGACTCGACTCCAAAAACACTAAAAAATGCACCTAAAATGATAAGCAATTCGTTTTTCTTTCAATGAAATTCTAGCTAAAAGAAAGAGTTTGAGAATGCAATTCTTTAAGAAACAATTCTTTCTTTCAACATGGAAATGGAAAGAAAATATTTTTTTCTTTTTCAATAAGAACTCAAAATGAGACTACTAATTAATGCTCACAATAAATTCCTTTCCTTTTTCAAAACTTGAAACTACAAAAAACAATTTGCTTCAAAAGAGATCTACAAGTTCTAGAAAAACACTCAAAACTACAAAAACTAATTTTGAGATCTAAAAACTTTTAAAAATCTAATTGAATAAAAAGCTTCAATTCTTTTTGAGGACGTTTTACTTAGTTGTTCAGTCAACTAAGTATTCATTTTTTCAGAATAACAAATCAACCAAAAAACATCCAGATATGTTTTCTTTTGTAAAAATGAAATTCAAAATGTATAACAAAGTTTGTTCAAAGATTTGCAAAGAGAAAACTAAATCTATTTCTCAGAAAGGATAGATTTCACAACCAAGTCAGACTCATCAAGAAGACAAAAAGACACGAGGGTGATCTAAGGTTTCTCAAGCTTCTGATCTTTGAGTCACTACAGAGACCAAGTGAAAACCACTCCAGGCATGCAAAACTTCTAGAAAATCATCTAAAACAAAAATACCATTGGAACTCACTCACAAGAGATTTTTGACAGGAAAAATGCAGATCTGGGTAGACACTAAAAACCCTAAATGAAACCTAAACTTAACTGGAAGAAAATATTTTAGGTTTTTCAAAAAAAAATTACAGGGTTCGCAAGCTTCCAGAAGAACCAAGTGCGGTCCCGCTCTGTTTACTAAAGGAAAAGTGCGGAGATGCCCACACTATGTGTGGTCCCCTAAAAACTTCGAAAAAACAAAAAATAATCCAGATTCTAAAAACTACCCAAGCCAACATACATTATTCAAAAACCAGAAACGAAAACAAGTTTCTCAAATCAAAGACAAAGGAAAACCAAAAACCAAATTTAGGTCCCCAACGGAGTCGCCAATTTGTTGGCCGGATAAATCGATCTTGCGGACAAGACCGATCTCCCTAGTATTAGAAGATAGTCTAGCAACAAACAGACAAACAAATCTATCTTTCTCTAGACATATGCAATTTATAAATAAATACTATAAAAGTGTTAAGACCCTACCTTAGATCCAACACTTGTTCGTAGTAGCCATCCTTCAATCGTTCGAAATAGTTACCTTTGAGGACCTGCAATCACAAACAAGTAAACATTAAATAGCACCTGCATAGCAAATATCATAAATCGTGTCTATTATGGTGATCAAGGAATCCATAAAATAAACTATGAACCAACAACTTATTGAGAAAAACAAACTTATTTGTATTAACTTTGAAGTAGAAGAACTTTACAACCTTTTCAGCCTTGATGTTGAACAAGCTCTTCCTAGGGTCCAAAACAGGAATTTCCTTTACTTTGACAAGCCTTGCACTCTTCCAAATGAGATCTTAGAGGTATGTAATCTCTCCTCATAAAAACTCAACTAAAGAAGACCAAGTTCCAACAACATTTCACCTCAAAAATATTCAGCTTCTAACCTCTCAAGTAACCAGCCCAATGCTTCATTTTATAGTGCAGGGGAGGAGGTTACAGGTCCACCTATGAAGGGATAGAATCCTCCTTCAAAGGGATAAGCTCCTCACATCAAGGGGTTAGCTCCTTAAGGTATGGGATGCATGAACGTTAAGAGAGCGAACTTGCCACCTCAAGATTCCTTCCAGAAGCTTCTAAAAATGATTGAAAGTGAGTTTTTTAGAATATACTCGCACCTTTTTAACTTTTACAGGGGTCCGCACCCATAACACAGAGACAGAGCGGTCAGGTGCATAGGAGACATGACCATTAGGTGCGGGACCACAGGTAATGCAAAGAGAAAGTGCGGAACCTGAGTTTTAGAGACTTTTGAGGGCTTTCTCTTATTTTCAAGGCTTGATATGAGGAATTGAGGCTTAAGACTTTGATAATCTTTGTTGCCTCCCCTAGTTTATGACCTAAGTCTTCTTTTATTTCTGCTATGGCTGCATTTTCTCTTCTTACCAGTTGTTCTTGTTCAAATATAATCTCGATAGACGTCCAGAGCTTTGAAATTGTTGAATTGATGTCAACCCAGATATTTTCCGTTGCCTCAGATAATGTTTTTGTTGTGAGTGATTCATTTGCATATTTTCAAGCTATTTGGTTAGGTTGAAATTTTTCTGTATTTTAGCTATTAATGCATTATATGACTTGATTTTGTTCTCTTCCACCCTTTGCAATGCTTCTTTCAACTTTTCTATCTCCACATTTCTTAGGGATAAATCTCCCATGCCTTTGATGGCCTCTATGTGGCTTCCTCGCTGATTGTCTTTGTTTGTACTGTACAAGTCCTTGCACTTTTTTGTTCTTCTTTTTCTTTTAATAGGCTTTCCATATCAGCCTCCATTTTTTGTATCTGAATATTTTGATCCACAATCATCTTCAACATGTTCTCTTTTTCTTTCTCTAACTTCCCTACTTCTTTAGTTTGTGGATGCTCTATTGTAGGTAGTTTCAATTGCTTTCTGAGTGCTTGGATATCTGAATTTTTGTTCTTGATTATTTCTTCAACAACATTGACATCATTAGGATCCAATCCTAACTTTATAACCAGATCTTCCAACCCTTTTATTTTGGTATCCTTGGCTAAGGAAGACATTCTTTCTAACTTGAGTTGTGAATGAATATTGTTTAAAGAAGCATGCAATTTAGATGCTGCCATAACTGAATTCGCTATTGAGGAATAAATCATCTCACCTGCCTATTTGTGAAGATCAATTTGATCTATTGGATGTATCTTCTTGGTATCAAAAGAAAACACAAAAGTCTTATAATCATCTGCACTTTTAGGAATCGAGACCTTTGGCTCGAGGAATGCTAATTTAAATTTCCCTTTGTCAGGGTCTAATGCAGATAAGAGTCTGTGTTGAGTAGTGGATGATTGTTTCCAAAACTCATAATAGGTGGAAGTTTTCAATGCCTCATTCTTTTTCTTCATCTCTCTAAATTTGGCAAAGATTCTTTGTTGTCCTGAAGAAGGTGAAGCGAGAGAATTAGGAGAATCAATAGTTGTTTCTTCGACTTGCTGCAAGGAAAATATAGGCTCTCTTGATAGTATCACTGTAGTGGGTTCCTCTGAAGTTCTGGCCTCTGATGATTCCTCTTTTGCATTCATTGATTTTCTTCTTTTGAAAACTTTGAATCCTACTGTTTTAATCCCTAAACCTGTAGGTGACATACTTTCTCTTGGCCTTTTAAGTTCCTTTTCCTTTAGTCTTGGAGTTTCCAATGTTGTCTGGCTAGAAATTTTTTCTTCAACTTCTTGTAGTGTATTCTCCTCCCATTCTTCCTAATTTGCATATTTCTCAATCTCTGGTTTTGCTATATGAACATATGGTGCTGATTTATGTTTTGATCTCATTGATGAAATTACTCCCAGGGGGTCATAAGGCCAACTGAAGCTTAATTTGAATTTCATTTGTTTGAGTAAATTGTCCACTTCCTTCTTTGCTGCTCTAGTATTAACAATAAATGGACCAATTTGTGCTTTTAACTTAAACTGAGCTTTTTGTTTCCTTAATACAAAATGGATTTCATCCATATTCATCCTCTGCCTTATGAATTCTAAAGCAAAAATCCTCATAGGCAGGAAAATTGGCAGTTTATAAGGAGGGAGTTCACAACCATAGACTCTGATTTCTGTAAAATTCTGATAAAGATACCAATCTCCAACCTTAGATTGCTCACTGAGATGTAAAATCCTTTTAATTTCTGTGGAGATTCTAGGAACTGCATCACTTCTTAAAAGACATAATGCCATATGTAGAAACTAATTAACAAAATCACTAAAAGAATATTCTTCTGTGTTTTTCCTAACTAGAGAAGTCCAGTGGATAACTAACTGAGGTCTGCCCTGTGAATCCAACTTTTGTAATGGGAATTTGAACCTCTTTGATTGATGATACAAAATCAAATACACTAAAATAGACTGATGTTTGAAAGATCCTTCAACAATGAATTTTAGAAACTGGTCATGGATGACATCTGATAAAAACTGGCTAAAATTAAACAGAACTTAGGGTTTCTGTCCAGATGAAAACACTGATAGAAATGTTGGCATTATGATGCATGTGTTGTATTTGATGGCAACCCACTTATAGCAGAACAACTCACTTTTATATGGTAACTAGATGAATCTACAGTAGAGATATCAGATGTTACAGAATGCATGAAAGTAGTGACAAAATACAGGGCAATTCAAAGGAATCAGTTCAGAAGTAATGTACAATGGCAACTCTCTTAGATGACAGTTCACAGTACAACAAGTTAACAATAAAGAATTACATACCAGACTACAAAGAATGAAGAAAGAGAGGTATATGCAGGTTCACCATTGACCAAGTTGCGTATACATGCAGGTTCACTGTATATAAGTCACGTATATGTACACACACACTTTCATAGAAGGAAAAGTGCGTATACCTTGGAAAACTAAGTTTTTGGTCAGAAGTATTTGTTCCATGGTATTTTGATCCATGGTGTTGGTCCAAGGTATCTAGTTTGAGGTATTAACTATAGGTATTTGGTCCAAGGTATTGGTTCTAAGTGGTTTTGGTCCATGGTATTGAGAAAGGCCTAAAACTATAAAAGGAGGAGAAGATCATTAGGCCATGGTGTGAAAGTATCGAATATCTGATGAATTGTGAGATCTAGTATGCAGGTTTTTGGGTTATGCTGCAGTGCTGGATCTGAACCAAGGAGGAACCTTAGCTAATGAAGAGGGATTATATCTAATGATGGATCGGGATCGTAAGGCGTAAAATGAACTATCATTATATGTTTTTTCTCATGTATATTCTAGATCTGAATACTGACGCATATATTATTCTGTAAATGATATGATCTGGGTATAATTAAAGTCTGGAATAGCTGCAGAACTTTGAATTTATGTTTGCAGATGTATACGCTAGTTGGCTTTGGTAAAAGCGCGTATACACGCAGGGTTGACACATCGAAGTAGCATATACCTTACAAACTATGATGTTTTAAGTTACAATTGGTTCTGGTTGTTGATTTAGAGTTCTGGGTTTTGCTTTATGTTCTGGTGACTACATTCTGGGTATGTCTGAAGTCAGGAAGTGCAGCGAAGTTATAAGTAAGTATTTGCAAATCTATACGCTAGTTCGCTTTGATGAAGTTGCGTATACACGCTGGTTCAGCTCTTCCAAGTTGCGTATACACTCTAATGCATGGTTTTGAGGTTACAACTGGTTCTGATTAATGATGCAGTGTTCTGGGTACAAATCTGTGTACTGGCTACAGTGATCTCTTTGTTCCAGTTGATTTGTTGAAGTTGATTAAAGTATGAATGAATGGTTGATTCAGTTTTGTCAGAGGTTCAGAGGTTGTTAGTGATTGATTGAGTTTGGTTGATTCAGAAAGTAATGATTGAGTTTCAGTGATTGGTTGATGCAGATATAGTTGATGGTTGTATTGCAGTGGTGATTGATTTGAGCTTCAATGTTGTTGATGGGTCCAATATGAAAATTGGATGAAATGTGGCCTTCAGATTATGGTGTTGTGTTCCAGGAGTATCTAGTCTGGAAATTTATGAAACGAGGTCCCCGGAGGAAGAGATAAGGTTGTAGCCTTCTGTAGGTCGGTGCTTATACTAGTAAACATATTGGCTAGTACAAGAGCTAGGGGGTTGTAGCTCCCTTCCAGTAGAAGCTGGAGAACGAGAGAAGGTTGTAGTCTTCTGCAGGTAGAAGCCTGCGTACTGGTATGAGTCTGCACCAGTACAATGTTGTAAACATATTTTCTTATTATTAAAAGAAGATAGAGATGACAACAGCAGGTGGTTTTAACCCAGATTGGGTTTCCACCTTAAATCTTGGTGTTCATGTGTGTTGCATACATGTGATGGTTCACTCTGTTATTAACTGCATATGGTTACTATTTAATGTTTAATAAAGTACTGATGCGCAGATTAAAGATCAACATATGATGAATTAACTGAATCATTAGTTTGCTGGATATACACTTGTTTCCTTAAGCACAGTTGCGTGTACATGCGGGTTACCCACATGGAAGTAGCGTATACAAATTTGAGTATGAAAAGAAAAAGATTATTGACTTGACTAATACTAATTCACCCCCCTCTCAGTATTATTTCCAACAATTGGTATCAGAGTAGGTCCTTTGGTAGAAGCTTGATTGCTTGAAGGAGATCCGTAGAACAATGGGAAAGAAGCTAAAGAAGAAAGCGCCTCAGAAGAAGAAGACATCTCAAAGGAACTATGACAGTGGGAGAATCGATTGGGGATTATGTGGAAGCAACTCTTCAGATTCAGAATCACCTCAGAATGAAGATGAAAAAGCAAAAGAACTATTAGGTATGAATTTGTTATCCTCTGGTGATACATTTCTCCATCCATTTGAAGATGATGAAAGTGATAGCGAAACAACTGAATTTGCTCTTATGGGTGAGAAAGAAAGATATCAAATAGAGGTAGAATTTAAAAGGCTTACAGACAAAATTAGAGATCAACAAGATCTATTGGACAAAAGGGAATGTGCCTTCAAAGAAGAAGCTACCAATCTAAAAGCTCAACTAGAGGAAGGAAACAAGGAAAAGGAAGATCAATGTCAAAAGCTTCAGGATGAAGTAACATCATTAAGAAATGAAGTAAATAAAAGGAGCACAACAATCAAGAAACTCAAAGATAGATACAATTACTATGAAAGTCTTGAAGCTAATATCATCTCTCTAAAAGAAGATCTTGAAATATCAAATAAGCAGAATGAAGAACTACTCCAAGCTCTTGAAGAACAAGAAAACAAAGTTCTTGAATTAAGGAAAAAAGTGGAAGAAGGAAGAAAAGTTGAAGAAATCATGAAGAAGCAATATCTTGAAAAGGAAGAGCAATATCAGGTTGAGGTAAATATACTAAAAGGTAAATTAGAAGAAAAGGATAAGCTTTTACTATTTCAAGATAATACTAAGATTTTGGATGATATTCTTAGTAGTCAAAGGTCTCCTGCCATCAAATCTGGTCTTGGTTTCCATGAATATGTTGAAGGTGAATCTAGCTCACAGGCTAAGGCAAGGAACTCTAATGTAAAACCTGAAATGCTCAACAAGGAGATGAGAGGTCAATCCCATCAACAACCAAGGAAAGAAATTATTCAAATATAATATTTTACTCTTTACTATGGAAGTGATAATCAGTTATTTCCTCAAATGAATAATGTTGAATGTTTTATATGTCATAATCTTGGACATGTTGCAGCGAGATGCGGAAGTAGAATGGTTCAAGACCATCACACAGAATATCATCAGCTTCTAGGTACTTTAAGGGATATTGTTTTTCTTGCAATATGTTTGGTCACAAAGCCATTGATTGCTATAGAATAAACATGAAACATGTAAGATGTTATGCATGTAACAAATTTGGACATATAGCAAAGGAATGCAGGAGAAAATTTCGGGCACCATACCAAAAGGAGAAAACATCATCACACTCGAAGATATGGAAGAAGAAGGAAATACAGTCAGAAAAATGTGGCCTGACACAATGTACAGACATGACAGACCCAAGGGAAGCCGAAAATATGAAACTTCAATGTTCTAAATCTCATACGCAAGTTTCATGAAGACAAGTTGCGTATATACATGATTTCGAAGTTGCACAATCACATATATGTAGGTTTGAGAAAAATGCAGTGGGACAAACTTAGAAAAACTAATTTGATATGGTTCAAAAAATTATCAGTTATATTTTCTGTCGTGATGATAGATGACTATAGTCTGTGGATGTTATTTAGAAGTTTTTTTGATCCTCACAAGTTGTTGATAACTTGATGTATATCTGATTGATGATGATGCCTTGATACTTATTACTAATATATGCAATGATCAGATCTGACAATGAATAGGTGGAATAGGTTCAGGGGGAGAACATGTTATGCTTCTAATAAAGCATTGTTGGCATTATGTTTAGAAGTCTTTGGTACCTAATCAATGATAATGATGCTTATATGGCTAAATAATACATCTTGCTATGTTACGGTTATGAGTTTCCCATGATAAAATCTCATATGATTCTTGGGGTCACATAGTTGGTATTCAAATCAGATTTATGGATGATTTTGGCTTTTTGATGATGCATATAGTACATATTTGTTGCTTACATGATGATCTTCATAAGGACAAAGAGAAGTACAAAGCTTGACTACACAACTTCATTATTTGATGATGAGCCACTCATTTCCTTTATGCTGCTGTCATCATGCCTCCAAAGATGCATAAAGTTCATATGGTGTAGATATGATGCAGGATTCCTATAGTTCTTGGCTCTCACATGGTTGAGGATTGTTGTTGTTGATGATATCAAGAAATATTGATAAATGACCACGATCTCATGGTTTTCTAGATACATATTGCTATCTCTTTGATGGATATACAGTATGTTGGATACATGGATGATTACATAAGTTGCATATTGATAAATATTGTTGGTTGGCCAAGAGAATGGTTTTATTGTAGGTCGCATGGAGAAATAGCTATTTGAAGACATGGATATTCGAAGACATGGCTTACCTAGACACATAATGATGATGAGTTTTTACCTTATGATGATAGGTTGATACTCACATATGTTGATTATCATGGTTGATGCTTATCAGATGTGGGATGTTCCCTAATGATGATATAGTGAAGGCTCTTGTGGAAAGATCATGCATAATGGTGTTATGATCATAGATGATGTCTATGGTGTTTTCACATACATATGATATGATGTGAATGCTTTTTTGCTACCACTTGGAGATATGACATATGTTTAATTGATTCATGGAAGGTTATGATAAGTGTTGGGTAGCAGAGATCCCGCGTAACAGTTTTGGGGCTGAGAGCCTATAAGTAGGATAAAAATATTGTAAAACTCCGAAATATGCGGAGCGCGAAATGTAAAAGGTTGAGTCAAAGGGTTTTTCGCCCAAGAAATAATATAGAATAATAGGAAGTAAGTTGGTCCGCGGACCCTAGGAAGGTATAAATAGAGCGAGGCTCTATGGGTAGAAGGTAGCTTTTTGGTATGTAATCTTGGATCTGTTATGTAATGGGTTTTTGAGAAGAAGTTTTGGAGCATTTGTAAGTCCGAGTCGAGGGTATTGGGTAGTGGATAGAGGCTTTGCAACTGTGTGTGCAAAGACCTGGTAGAGTCCACCGCTGTGTGCGCGGACTCCTACAGCTGAGTGCGCAGGGTAGATCTGGATGTATCAGTGATAAAGTGGAAATAAAGATAAGTTGATTTTGAAACATTGTGTCAATCTGAGCTATTGCAGATTTGGTTAATTTATGATTGGTATTGCTATTGATTCTTTATGCACATGCTATGTTCTGGATTAATGTAAATCTGTATCTCTGTTAAATACGCGCACCGGTTATCTTGATTAAATGTTTGCTTAAAGACCCTTTTAAGTAGATCTGATCTATAATAAATCATTTAATGATTAGTATTGAGAAGTAGCCCTGTTTTGGGTCTACGCGGAAGAAGAGCAGCGCGAGGCTGCAGGACGGTGCTCGAGCCCCTCAGACCACATCAAGACATCCCAAGGGTGCGGAAACCTGGTTCCAACACACTCCCCTGCTACCTCAGGTGAGACCTCAGTCTGTGCTCTGCGGGTTGATGAAAGGGCCGGTAGCTGTGGGATTTGTTTGGCTAAATAATTATTCCAAACCTGGGTCAAGCCCATATAAGCCAACAAATGGTTCCGTTGCCAGGACCGGGATTAGCCTAAGGGGTGTCTGATGTGGAACGCAGGGACTCTATAGAGAAGGAATTGAAGGATTGAAGGGACTAGGAGCAGTAGTAGTTCAGAGTACATTGACAAGGTTGACAATGACGAGCACGATCCAGCTACCGGTATTCAAAGGAGTAGGAAGCGAAGATCCAGAACAATTTTGGTTCGTGTTAACATCAGTATGGAATGCACATAGAATTACGGATGAGAATATCAGAAAGGCTACCTTAGTTAGTGCGCTGCAGGACCGAGCGCTGACATGGTACATAAAGTACTCAAGCGATCACCCAATTGCAGGGACAATAGAAATCTAGACCAAACTAAAGAAAGAGTTTAGTCGACCGAAGTCAGAAACACAGTCGATCATAGGGTTCAAGGAGATCGCGATGATGCCTGGTGAAACCCCGTGGGATTTGGATCAAAGACTGAAAAGTACTATCCGCGAAGCAAACATGACACTAACAGATGCACAACACTGCGCTTGGTTTATGGCATCATTAACACCACATCTGAGGACGGCTTTGTCACAACAGAAGATCTCAACCCAGGCTGAAGCATTGGAGACAGCGATGAGGTTGCACGAAACTCCGTTACAAGACCCAGGGTTGGGAGTTCAGCAAATCCAAGCACAGATACAAAACTTGTGTTTGGAAATGAAGAAGTTAAAATAGGAATAGGCACCTCGCCCAGAAGTCCGGGAGGAAGTATGGTGTATAAAGTGTAGGAGCCAGGGGCACGATAAAGATCACTGCCTGGTCTTGGTGAATTATGTGGTAACGGGGGGACCAACACCATTGCGACCGGAGGCACAGGTAGGGCCAAGTGCGACAACCCCACTCTGGTGCGCAATCTGTCAGGTGGGAGGAAAGCATAACATAGATAACTGTCATCTACTGCCAAAATTCAACCAGACCCCCCAGCAGCTATTTTGCAACTTTTGCAGATCGGTGGGCCACGAGGAAAGAGACTGTCATAGCTATCAATTATTAATGGACCAGTCACCTGCCTACAGAATGCAGACTGAGGCACGAGGTCAGGATCCAGCCGCAGCGATCACGCGTGGTGGGTTCCCGGGATGTGGACGAGAATAGGGTGGAATGGGGCCAGGAAGGGGTCGTGGGTAGCTAATCTGTTACAACTGTGGAGGACCGAGACATCACGCGTGGGATTGTACCAACCCAACTAGAATATCATGCACTTACTGTGAGAAATTCGATCATGAGCTGATAGATTTCCCCACACTGATAGCACAGATTCGTGAAAAAAGGGCAGCGCAACCTATGACGACCCTGAATGTGCAGATGATGAAGTCTGAACCCCATGACGAAGACCCCCAGGTAAATATGGTACTAAGAAGTGGCATGGTCATAGGAGAGGATAAAAGGAACTTAAGTAAGGAAGATGCAAGGGTTGGCAAGGAGACGTGTCTGGAAGCTAGGGAGAGCTTCGCGGAGGTCTCTACCCCAGGTAGCAGGGATCAACCTGAGCAGGACAGGGATCCCTCGATGATAGCTACCTTTTTAGAGACATGCATAAAAATTTTGCACGACAATAGGGCGGTTAGAGGCTTGCAAGAATTAATAAATAGGTGCGCGGGGACGCGGGAACCTAGCGTGGTCCGCAAACTAGGAAAATATGCAACATGGATGGGGTGAGAGATGCGATTAACGACACAAATTGGTGACTATGAGATGGATCAGATCATTTTGGATTTGAGCTCGGATGCAAATGTACTGCCTAAACAAAATTAGGAATGCATGGGTAGGCCTACACTACAATGGTCTCCTATTCAATTGCAGATGGCGAGCCAACAAAAGATCTTGCCCATGGGAAGGTTGCAGGGAATTATGGTAGATATAGAAGGCGCGAGCACCAGAACAAACTTTGAAGTAATTGAAATTGTGGATGAAAGTACGCCTTATCCTGCATTGTTAGGAATATACTAGGCCATCGACATGAATGGGGTTATTAATTTAAAGAAGCGGAGAATGATATTTGAAACGAAGTCGCTCCGCATAGTCGTTACGCTATTCGGCTGAAGGACCGCGTTACATTGAACCCGTACGCAACGAAGAAAGTGATGACGAATTAGACTGTATCTACAATATTTCTGCACAAAGGAAAGAATGGGTCAAGTCAACGGAGGATAGAAGAATATCACGGGGCTATGTAGAGTCCTGCACCACCGATTCAGATGAAGAAGATGAGCGATGGCACAACAGGTTGAACGGAGTAACCACGCTACACTGCAATATGGTGACTAAATCTCTGTACTGCGTGAGGGCCCAGGATCGCGAATTGCTGATGTATGATGGGCTGACAATAATAGATGAATTTATGACCAAATTTGAAATCGCGGTACCAGAGCACCAACAGTTTGATGCATTGAGATGGGCATTGCACGCAACACCTGTGCGATGGTGGGGCACACATGAAGGGACTTTTGAAGATTGGCGCGGCTGCAGGTGCATGATGCAGATAAGATTTGGGAAGCCAGAACTATGAATAACGGAGAAATACGATGGACGTGATGACCCGTGCATGCACCTTACCAGATGGATCAAAGCCTACGGAGAGGAACCTCAACCAGAATGGGTGCACTTATTTTATCACACCCTGGACGTCATTCCCAGAAACTGGTATACTGAAGTAGAGCTCCGACACAACACAGGCGAGTGGGATATCTTGCGCGAAGGGTTTTTGTCGACATTCCTCTTTGAAGATCAATGGATGGATACTGTGGATGACGCGTTACAGCTGGTGAAGGCCGCCATTTTCAAAACGCCATTGGAACCAGAAGAAACCATGCAGCCCGACTGGTCATGACAGCTGAGCCAGGCCCTCAAATGCTACAATGTCTAGGTAGAAGATGATGAGGATGACTCGTAAAACATCAATACTCCGGAATCAGAGGGGAGCCGTGAGGTGCGCGGACCCGAAATCAAAGATCCAGATATCATGGTGTCATTGAGTACGAAACAAGTAAATATTGAAATAGAAGAAGAGCCGAAGTATGCAACGCTTGGGGACTATTGGGACGACACCACGATGGAAAAGGTCGTCGAGTTGCTTCGGGAATATCGAGATTTATTCCCAACAAAAATCACGGAGCTAAAAGGGATCCTAGGAGACCTGGGAGTGATGAAGATAACGTTGAAGCCGGATGCGAAGCCAGTTAAGCAGTGACCCTACCGATTGAATCCAAAATACAAAGCAAAGGTCCGCGAAGAACTGGACAAGATGCTGGTAGCAGGAATCATTGAACTAGTCGAGGAGTTCGACTGGGTAAGTCCTATGGTCGTGCAGGAGAAGAAACAGAAGGGTGAGATTCGCATCTGTGTGGATCTCAGGAAGCTCAATGATGCCTGTGTTAACGATCCGTTTCCAACACCCTTTACAGATGAGGTACTGGAGTAAAACAATGTTCGCCACTGAATGGGGTTGTTTTCAGTATACAGTGATGCCCTTTGGACTGAAGAACGCGCCGACGATATTCTCACGCATTGTGGTAGCAGCATTCAAGGAATTTATACACAAGTTCTTAGAGGTCTATCTTGATGACTGGACCGTATTCAGACTGGTTAAAAAACACATAGCGAGCTTACGGTTAATGCTGGATACTTGACGACGACACCAGATTGTGCTAAACCTAAAGAAGTGTACTTTCTTCATCCCCTTCGGGAACCTTCTTGGCCATGTGGTTTTTAAGCAAGGCCTGATGGTGGATCTGGCAAAGGTCATTGTCATACACAATCTGCAAGTGCCACGAAGTGTCAAACAACTACGCGCCACACTAGGACACACGAGCTACTATCAGAAGTTCATCAAAAGCTACGCCCTGATCACGACTCTAATGGAACAGTTGCTGAAGAAGGATGCTACTTATTGCTGGAATGAGGAATACAACAAAAGTATGGAAACACTTAAGGAAAAGATGGCATCTGCCCCTATATTGGTCTTTCCAAAATGGGACATCGAATTTCATGTGCATGTTGACGTGTCATGTATCGCGTTGGGTGCGGTACTCACTCAAGAAGGAGCAGAGGGAATAGATCACCCGATTGCGTTTGCCAGTCGCCGGTTGTCAAAAGCTGAGAAGAATTACTCCACTACTGAGCGAGAGGGATTGGCGATGGTATACGCGCTTCAAAAATACCGCCACTATTTGCTCGACAGACACTTTAAGATGTATACTGATCACTCTGCGCTAAAATACCTAGTGAATAAGCCTGTGTTGGGGGGGCGAATTTGTAGGTGGTTGTTGTTATTCCAAGAATATGACTTCAAGGTCGTTGTAAAGCCGGGACATCTAAACGCAGGTCCGGATCACCTGTCCCGAATTGAGATTGGTGAAGAACCCACAAATTTAGAGGAAGGACTCCCAGATGCACAACTATATGTAGTGCGAGTTGCAGATGGCCACTTTGAGGATATAATCCATTTCTTAACTACAGGAACCATGCCGCAGGGATATTCTATTCAGTAGAAGAAGGAATTGGTGATACGTGCAGTAGACTTTACTGTGATTGTAGGGCATCTCTACAAAATGGGCAACGACGAAATATTACGCAGATATGTGCTTGAATTTGAGCACGGACAAATATTGGCTGAAGCACATGGCGGGGTGGTGGGAGGAAATTTTGCAGGTCGCGCTACCGCACAGAAGATTCTTCGCGTAGGACTATGGTGGCCAACCCTACATCAGGACTTGAAAGCATACTGTCGGGCCTGCGACGTCTGTCAATGGACCGAGAAACCATCGTAGAGAGATGAAATGCCGCTCCAGCCACAGATGACGCTACAACCATTTGAGAAGTGGGCAATTGACTTCATAGGACCTATAGCGTCGCGAGGGAATACGGGCGCATGCTATATCATCACCATGACAAAATATTTGACTCGATGGGCAGAGGCATAGCTAGTTAAGGACTGCACGGCTGCGACAGTTGCTAAGTCTTTGTTCGAGAACGTACTGACAGGGTTTAGATGTCCCAAAATTCTCATGAGTGATCACATTTTTTGAATGAAATGATTAGTGTACTCATCGGGGAATTCCAGATATATCACCAATGGAGTACTCCATACCACTTGTAAGCGAATGCGACCGTTGAAGCATTCAACAAAATCTTGGAGACTGCGTTGACCAAAGTCTGTAACGCGCAGCGAAATGACTGGGACTTACGCATCCCTGTTATGCTATGGGCATAATGAACCATGTGCAAGAAGCTGACGGGCCAGACACCCTTTTGGTTAGTCTATGGCAAGGAGGTCGTTATGCTTATGGAATACATTGTGCCTAGTTTGCGGATAGTGGCAATAACAGGTATGGCAGACCGTGGGGCTTTAGAGGAATGGCTCGTGCAGCTAGAGGAACTCGAGGAGGAACAGTTGTTGGCTGGATTCCATCATCAAGTACAGAAACAATGAGAGAAAGTGTGGCATGATCGCCATATCAAGATACACACCTTCAAAGAATATGATCTGGTATTACTATATGACAGCAAGTTCGAGAAATTCCCTGCCAAACTCCGAATGCATTGGTTGGGACCCTATGTCTTCAAAGAAGTTAGCGATGGGGGCACGGTTCAGCTTGCCAAACTCAATGGAAACCCTTTCCCAGGAAAAGTGAATGGCAGTCGCCTGAATCTCTACATGGGTGGGCCGACCGCTTGACTAACCGCCCGAGGGACAGTCTCACTGCTCCAACAAGTTGGAAGAGAGCGCGGGACGATAAAGCAGTCTGGGGGAAAGCGGTGCGATTGCCAGGATACGCATAAATTTGGCCAATCACAAAGGTCGTGGTTGCGCGGAAAGGAGTGCGTTGATGCGTTGCTAAGAGGAGAGGTGACCATTACTGTCACTATTCATGACAAGATGTCTGCATTATGGCAAAAGGGAGCGGGCAACAGGCAATTAAGAGAAGGGGTACGAGCCAGATATGGAACGAGCTGCCATAGGTTTAACACGAGGACACCAGAACAGGTGGGAGCCAGTGAATTTGAAATTCAAAACGCTTATAAATCACAGAGGGGCATCCACCGAGTGACCTACACTTCTGGAAAACACAAGCTGGTTATTGATATGGAACTTTTCATTATCTCTGCACAAGGAGTAAGCCCGAGGGTGGTGATCTGATCGATGGAAAGGCAAGGCTCTTTGAGGAACATGGTGTTGACAGCAGTGGGCACCATGCAGAGTTCAACATCAGCAGTAGGGGATGTACTAGAAAATGGGAGACACAAAGTATAATTGGTCCAGATGCCGCTGCCTCCCCTGGGGGAAGGCTGGTGGACTACAATAGAAAAGAGAAAGGATGGAAAGACATAGACCACTGGTAGAAATGCAGTTAATAACTTGTCCCTGATGTACCTTGAGGATTGGGATCGCGCGGACAACAGCAAAGGTCTTGCAAAATTGCAACACAAGCTACAACAGACAGTGTGAAGAGCAGATACGAAGGTAGGAAGTGGCTGCAGTGGTACAAGGAGGTCCCGTATGCGGCTCCCCCGCTCGAGCTAAAATCCTATGAGGGGGTGTTCTATGTTAACCGAGCAGAGCAGAATGAGCATTATCGGTCACGAGAATTGGTAGAAACAACGAAGCAGGAGCCGGACGAAGCATTGTAGGAGACAACGAAGGAGCAGCAGGACGACGAATGTCACTCAAAGGGAGGTGAACTGCGAAGCCAAGGCAGCGCGTCTCGCTGCACTGACGAGTGACTCGGGACGAGTCACGATGATTGTGTTGGGGGACTATTGGGTAGCGGAGATCCTGCGTAACAGTTTTGGGGCTGAGAGCCTATAAGTAGGATAAAAATATTGTAAAACTTTGAAATATGCGAAGCGCGAAATGTAAAAGGTCAAGTCAAGCGCCCAAGAAATAATATAGAATAATAGGAAGTAAGTCGGTCCGCGGACCCTAGGAAGGTATAAATAGTGAGGCTCTATGGGTAGAAGGTAGATTTTTGGTATGTAATCTTGGATATGTTATGCAATGGGTTTTTGAGAAGAAATTTTGGAGCATCTGTAAGTCCGAGTCGAGGGTATTAGGTAGTGGATAGAGGCTCTGCAGCTGTGTGCACAGAGGCCTAGTAGAGTCCGCAGCTTTGTGCGCGGACCCCTGCAGCTGAGTGTGTAGGGTAGATATGGATGTATCGGTGATAAAGTGGAAATAAAGATAAGTTAATTTTCAAACATTGTGTCAATCTGAGCTATTGCAGATTTGGTTAATTTATGATTGCCATTGCTATTGATTCTTTATGCACATGCTATGTTCTGGATTAAAGTAAATTTGTATCTCTGTTAAATACGCGCACTGGTTATCTTGATTACATGTTTGCTTAAAGACCCTTTTAAGTAGATCTGATCTATAGTAAATCATTTAGTGATTAGTATTGAGAAGTAGCCCTGTTTCAGGTCTACGCGGAAGAAGAGCAGCGCGAGGCTGAAGGATGGTGCGCGAGCCCTTCAGACCACATTAAGACATTCCAAGGGTGCGGAAACATGGTTCCAACACCCTCCCCTGCTACCTCGGGTGAGACCTCAGTTCAAGCTCTGCGGGCTGTTGCCGAAAGGGCCAGTAGCTGCGGGATTTGGTTGGCTAAATAATTCTTTTGAACCTGGGTATGGCCCATATAAGCCAACAATAAGGCTCTTTCTACTAAGGAAATGAAACAGGATGAGATCAAGAGGATGAGTTGATATATGCAAACACACTTTGTCACGGGTTGTTGATATTTACAGTGTCATATCTTGGGAACTAATGATGGACATTTACAAGTTACAGGCCTGGATGTTGTTGATAGATGCTTATGGTGAAAATCATACATGGTGTATGGTAGTTGCTGATGGATATCATGGTCCTTTTTAGATATTTGGTCTCTGTTATAAATGACATGTATATCATTCAATGTAAAGGTCGTATAAAGACCCATGATGTAATAATTTGTCTCTTGATGAGTCCTTTTTGGTCATACGATGTAATTTGTATCCCAACTTTGCATGGAATGGATGATGTAATTATATTTATGTCATAAACAATTGGTATATCCCCACTTGGTTGGGAGATTGATATATGTATGAGTATTTGGTGTTAAGAAGGTCAAAGTCACTTAGTTGAGTTATAGAGTCATGTTTTTCTTTTAATCTTTACAGACTCTGCATGTGCTCAAGGGGAGCATGGATGATATAGTGCATCTTAGCATGTACAAAGGGGGAGTTTAATCAGAGAATACAGCATGTGCTTAGGGGGAGCATGATCAATGTTTATATTCAGCTATTCAGATATGAAAGTCTTCTGTTTGGTCAGCCCGTTGCCCTTGATATCAAAGGTGGAGAATATCTTGGTCCGCCCTTTGCCCTTGATGTCAAAAGGGGAGAGTATTTTGGTGTTGCTTATTATCTCCAACAATTTCTACAGCTTCCAGTAATCAACACCAACATGGTTGCCATCAAGTCCAAAGGGGGAGATTGTTGGCATTATGATGCATGTGTTGTACTTGATGGCAACCCACTTGTAGCAGAACAACTCACTTGTATATGGTAACTAGATGAATCTACAGTAGAGATATCAGATGTGACAGAATGCATGACAGTAGTGACAAAATACAGGGCAGTTCAAAGGAATCAGTTCAGAAGTAATGTACAATGGCAACTCTCTCAGATGAAAATTCACAGTACAATAGGTTAACATAAAAGAATTACAGATCAGGCTGCAAAAAATGAAGAAAGAGAGGTATACGCAGGTTCACCATTAACCAAGCTACGTATACACGCAGGTTCACTGTATACAAGTCGCCTATACGTACACACACACTTTCATAGAAGGAAAAGCACATATACCTTGGAAAACTAAGTTTTTGGTCCGAAGTATTTGGTCCATGGTATTTTGATCCATGGTGTTGGTCCAAGGTATTGATCCTAGGTATTTGGTCCAAGGTATTGGTCCTAAGTGGTTTTGGTCCATGGTATTGAGAAAGGTCTAAAACTATAAAAGGAGGAGAAGATCATTAGGCCATGGTGTGAAAGTATTGAATATCTGATGAATTTTGAGATCTAGTATGCAGGTTATTGGGTTATGGTGCAGTGCCAAATCTGAACCAAGGATGAAACTTAGCTGATGATGAGGGATTAGATCTAATGATGGATCAGGATCTTAAGGCGTGAAATGAACTATCATTATGTGTTGTTTCTCATGTATATTCTAGATCTGAATACTGACACATATATTATTCTGTAAATGATATGATCTGGGTATAATTAAAGTCTGAAATAGCTGCAGAACTCTAAATTTATATTTGCAGATGTATACGCTAGTTGGCTTTGGTAAAAGCACGTATACATGCAGGTTCGACACATCGAAGTAGCGTATACCTTATAAACTATGATGTTTGAAGTTACAATTGGTTCTGGTTGTTGATTTAGAGTTCTGGGTTTTGCTTTATGTTCTGGTGACTGCATTCTGGGTATTTCTGAAGTCAAGAAGTGCAATGAAGTTATAAGTAAGTATTTGCATATCTATACGCTAGTTTGCTTTGATGAAGTTGCATATACACGCTGGTTCAGCTCTTCCAAGTTGCGTATACACTTTGATGCATGGTTTTGAGGTTACAGCTGGTTTTGGTTAATGATGTAGTGTTCAGGGTACAAATCTGTGTACTAGCTACAATGATCTCTCTGTTCCAGTTGATTTGTTGAAGTTGATTAAAGTATGAATGAATGGTTGATTCAGTTGTGTTAGAGGTTCAGAGGTTGTCAGTGATTGATTGAGTTTGGTTGATTCAGAAAGTAATGATTGAGTTTCATTGATTGGTTGATGCAGATATAGTTGATGATTGTATTGTAGTGGTGATTGATTTGAGCTTCAATGTTGTTGATGGGTCCAATATGAAAATTGGATGAAACATGGCCTTCAAATTATGGTGTTGTGTTCCAGGAGTATCCAGTCTGAAAATTTATGAAACGAGGTCCCCGGAGGAAGAGATAAGGTTGTAGATTTCTGTAGGTCAGCGCCTATGTACTAGTAAACATATCGGCTAGTACAAGAGCTAGGGGGTTGTAGCTCCCTTCCAGTAGAAGCTGGAGAACGAGAGAAGGTTGTAGCCTTCTACAGGTAGAAGCCTGTGTACTGGTATGAGTCTGCACCAGTACAATGTTGTAAATAGATTTTCTTATTATTAAAAGAAGATAGAGACGACAACAGCAGGTGGTTTTCACCCACATTGGGTTTCCACCTTAAATATTGGTGTTCATGTGTGTTGCTTATGTCTAATGGTTCACTCTGTTATTAACTGCATATGGTTACTGTTTAATGTTTAATAAAGTACCGATGCACAAGTTAAAGATCAACATATGATGAATTAACTGAATCATTAGTTTGTTGGATATACGCTTGTTTCCTTAAGCACAGTTGCATGTACACGCAGGTTACCCACATGGAAGTAGCGTATGGAAATTTGAGTATGAAAAGAAAAATATTATTGACTTGACTAATACTGATTCACCCCCCCTCTCAGTATTATTTCAAACAATAAACCCTAGGATGACTTCATCTACCCATTGATTAGTTTGATACCCTAAAATACATGAAACCATAGAAATAACTTGCCTGGACATTTATGGAAAAATTGCAGAAGAATATGGTGGATTAGTTCTGGGCAATTCTGAATTTTCAGGCAGAAAAAACTAAAAAATATGGGCTCGTTGTTAAAAGGTAAGCTTTTGGTAAATTTCCATGAGGGAATTAGTTGAAAGGGATGAAGGGAACCTTGAAGATTAATCTGCAAAGCTTGATAAATGGACTCGAAGGTTATAGAAAACAAGATTTCATTATTTCTGGAAACTATGGCTCTTTGACTAGGTAAATAGTGACTTTCGCACCAGGTGATGAATTCAGGGATGGGTTTGGGGGAAACAAAATTGAGACAACATTGACTCCCAGAAACAGAATTCATCACTGGCATTCTCAAATTTTTGATATGCCCAATTATGGAGTTCATAAAGGTCAAATTCACATTGGGTTTCAATGATTTTAAACTGTTTATCAATCAAAGGAAGTTCATCCAGATTGATTATAGGAGGTAAGGTCAGACTCTCTACAACTACTTTGGATTTCCCTTTTTGACTCGTCATTTCAAGAATTTAAGTGAACAGAAGATAATTTAAGGAATTACTTGGTTGAATCGACGACTGTTAACATTGGTAATCGTTGTAATTAGTCGCTTTGGTATGATAGAGTGTTTTGGTTGATAATAGAAAAACATATGAGAAATAGGCTAATAAGAGAGATTTAAATTTAGAAGGGGTTTCGAACGGTTTAATCTGAATTACCGTCATTGGCGCGTCCGCATTTACTAGTCATAATGTTGGCAGGAGACGTTTAATAATTTAATGATTAAATTCGTTAAATTATCTGGAGGCTTAGCAATGGTTATTTTATCAGAAGCGTTGGTGGTGTGCTAAACTGGCGGGAGTGTTGGCGACGGTTTGCGGCAAGGGGGGAGTTAGTATGTGGTAAATGGTAAATGGAAGGGGGGGTCCTACAATTGATGGGAGCATGACACGTAAGGATGAATGGTAAGGCGGAAACCACTTTGCAGATGCCCCCCCTTCATTAACCGTCTCGAGTGCGGGGGGTTCACAATCAAGTTATAATCATTGATTTTGGCGGAGAGGATCCTGGGGGTTGGAAAATTCTCGAGGTTTAGTCCTTTCAGCCACAATGCTTTATTCACATAAAATAATCATTTGAATAGTTTTTTTTGCGCCAATGAAGAATTAAAAGCGACATTTAGACTTGCGAGCTAATTACAAAGTGCAAGAATAAATTTTAACTTAATTTTTAAAAGTATGCATTTAAAAAGAATCAAATGCATAGGTGAAAATAAATTCAACATCGACTCCATCTAAGGAGTACTTCCCCCTTCGGGATGCAGAGAAAATGTAGATCCATGTGCCTTCTCCTCGGGTTATGGAGTCTTTGCTAGAAAAAATCATAGTTGCTCTAGAAATGTAAATAAAACTGGATATATACAATGTTGGTGATGAAAACTTACTCAGTATTGAATGTAGAGTTTTAAATATTTCCCATTGACTGACAATGAGAAATATTCTCCTCCAAATTTAGAAGAATGAAGGTATTATTTTCTTTGACTTTTGCAATGCTGAAAGGTCCCAACCAAAGGTTGTCGAACTTTCCATGCTTTCATTTTTCTTTTCTTCTTGGATCCTATATGAGAACTAAGTCTCCCTACCTAAAATCCATTTCTCTAGCTTTCCTATCAAATAAACTGTGAAATTTTTTGAATCAAACTAGTCAGAAATCCTACTACAGTGAATTGATTTGCAGTACCTACTTGTCTTCTTCATTTAACAAGTTATTTCCAGAAACATTCAGAAAATATTAATGTAAATACACTACAACCTACACCAATATACAGATCAAGCACTGAAAAATAAATGAGACAATCACACAAAGGACACACATATTTTTGGATTAAACGTCCCTGGGAAAACGTAATGCGGGAAAACCGGTGCAACAACTCTGAGGGTTTTCTATTATTAAGCAGAAGTTCTGAATACAAATGTTGGTTTCTCTCCCAGCAAACCAGTGACAGAGAAATACAATGGCGGAAAACCTGAGTGATTTTTACCTCACTTCACCAAGATATTTCGGTTGATCCGACAGAAAAACTAGCTGGCCCCGACTACAATTGCGTTGCCTCTTTGCAATAACTACGTGGAGCTCTCTTAGGCTCTACGTCAGCTATTCTTCCCACCGCGTCAACTTTCCCGATAGTTTCTGGAATTTCTAACACTATGTGGAAGACAACTCTCTCCCTTTGCGCTGGCCCTTCTGGCTCTGCGTTAAGGCTGCGTGGGCCCAGACTGGCCCAATGTCATCTCTCCTGGCTATTGCGCTACCTCCACAACCTTATCTCCGCCTCTCTATTTGTATAACCAAACTATCACTACCCCTGAGCTACAATATCTCCCCAATCAATTTCCCTCTTGAAAACTTCTCACCTCAAAAAATCGATTTCCTCAATCTTTGTGTTTGTATTCTCCAACTGACCCCAAGCCTTCCTTTATACTTTTCCTGTTGAGAAATCAAAAACCGTTATCTAATCTCTAATCAAAGGGTAAGATTAAATTATACTTGATCCTTATATCTTAGAAGCTTCTCACCCATATTTTCATTAATACCCATTAATATTTTAATTTTCATAAGTTTAGACTTAGGAACCCCATTAAAAATATTAATTATTTTAATAAAATACAATCTGGGTGGAATTTCACCAGACGATTTCTGGGTCTTGGATTTCTCATGTGTTCTAGTCTCTCCACAAAATTTTGTAGCTAGAGCACATCCAATGCTACCCAAAAATCAACACTCCCTCTTAGCGAGGAATGTGCTCTAGCAATACTTGCTAGCAAAAGTATCACACTGATCCACGTCATCGGTCCTCTGCGTTACTGATGCTCGGCCTGCTTCCCTTCATCCACTAAGCTGTTGCAATCTGTACTGCTACCCAAGAGACTGTCGTATCTGTACTACAACTCCCTCTCAATATGTTGCATCATGCTGCCCATAGCATTACCATTACTAACTGTTGCACTGCAACTCAATTGCTGAGAACCAAGCAACTGAAAATCCAACCAAAAGCTGACATGTTTGTCAGTCTGGATTTCCCTTGACTCTTAAGCTACCTCTGCTGCTAATCTGTGCTGACCCTCTGATGCTACTGTGTTGCTATTGTATCTTCTATGTGCCTTCCGCACTGTTGCAACACTCCATCACGCTACTTCAGACTTTGGCATTCTAGCTCTGCCACTTTTTCTCCATCATCCCTCACACCCACTGACTCCCATCATTATGCCACTGTCATTAAGGGCTCCTGTAGCCGTATGTGATCCAAGAGTTTTGGAACCTCAAGGATCTTTCCTTTCTGCACTCCTCTTGACTATAGCTCAATATCGCCCCACTTCTTCTCTAGAGGTGCATGAGCAATCCTCATCATCGTTTGCTTTGTCAGCTTTCATTGGAGCACCCTTTGAGTCATACTTCTCTTCATTGCCCTTCTTCCAAGGGCACTGTGTGGCAAAATGATCCATTTCTCCACATCTGAAGCATCTAACTTTGGATATGTCCTTTTTCTTTCTCTTCTGTTTCCCTTGCTGTCTCGCTGATTTTAGAGATGCATCCTCCTCTTCCTCCTTCTTGACTCTAATCCCTTTGTTTTTGCTTCTTGCCTTGGTCAACCGTTTGATCTCTTCCCTGTCGAAGAGCTGCCCACATTTCCTCCCAATTCGGAAGAGAAGCCCTGCCCAAGATGCTTTGGACAAAGATTTCTCAATCTTCAGTGACTGCATTCAGGGAAATCCTGATCATAAATTCAGGATCTAGTGTAGCCCCTACGAAAGTTAGCTGGTCATGGATCCCTTGCAACCTGAGAAGGAAGGGATCAATTTCTTCTCCCTTCTGCATCTGAAACTGTCTCAAATGACTCTCAAACAACATCTTTCATTGGACAGAAGTTCCTTCGTACAAAGTGGTCAAGGCCTTCCACATTTCCCTTGTTGTGTCCTTCTCAGTAATATGTGGGATCACATGATCCTTGACCCCATGCAAGATCATGCATTTCGCTTTAGCCTGAGCCTCCTCATACTTCTTGAGAGGATCAACATCAACCGGAATAACAACCGTCTTCAAGGAATAATCCTTGATGTGATTTTTATCCAAAACTACCAGGATCCTAGCCTTCCAGATGACGAAGTTGGATGCTCCATCCAACCTGTCCTGATGCCTTAGTCCGTTAACGACCATCTTTGCTCGAATGAATGTCGAACTGGTTCTCTTCTCCCTCTTTCGCTGCTACCCCAACAAAACTCGGATCTGGATTTCTTTGGCGCTAGAAATCCTCTAAGGAACAAGCTCCCTCTGAATTTTGATTTCCTTCATGGAAATCCTTCTGCCAACCATTGTCGAACTACTCCTCTCTGATCTCTCTTTGTTGCTGCTTAGCACTGGATCTAGATTTCTTGGCAAGAAATATTCCGAGGAACTAATTCCCTCTACTTTGCTTCTGCCCCACTAGGTATTGTTCTGCACCAACGGAATCAACACCCCACCAACAACTCCAGATGAAGTCTGCATTGCACTTCTAGCCCTAGAAACTGGAAAAATGAGACTCAAAAGTCTCCGTGCTGGCCCAGTAATCATTGTGTTGCCCTCTACAACAACATCGTCACCCAATCAGGCTGACACATGCTCTGCGTGAGCCTCCCTTGGTGAGTGCGTCACCCCTCCTCTGCTCTCTTGGCTAGAAACTGCATTGTCTCTAGTGACAATTGCCTTCAGCACAATTTTTCCTCTGTACTTTCGTGGATGGCTTCAATGCTTCTTGATATGTAATCCATCTGATACCATGTGAAAATTCCTGAATCGAACAAGTCATAAATCCTATTGTAGAAAACTAATTTGCATTACCTACTTGTGTTCTTCATTTAACAAGTTATTTGAAGAAACATTCGGAAAATATTAATGTAAATACACTACAGCCTACACCAATATACAAATCAAGTACTTAAAAAATAAATGAGACAATCACACAAGGGACACACTTATTTTTGTACTAAACATCCCCAGAAAAACCTAATGTGGGAAAATCGGTGTAGCAGCTCTGAGGGTTTTCTATTATTAAGTAGAAGTTTTGAATAAAAATGTTGGTTTCCCTCCCGACAGACCATTGACAGAGAAATACAATGGTAGAAAACCTTAGTGAGTGTTACCTCACTTCACCCGGTAGATTCTGGCTGATCCAACAACAAAAATGGTTGGCCCTGGCTATAACTGCGTTGCCCCTTCACAGTAACTTCGTGGGCCTGTGTGAAGATCTCTGAGGCTCTTTGTCAGCTCTTTTTCCCACTGCATCATCTTTCCTAGTTGTTCCAACAGTTCCGACACTCTGTGTGGAAGGCATCTCTCTCTCTCTGTGATGGCCCTTCTGGATCTGTGTTTAGGTTGCGTGGGCCCAAACTAGCCCAAGGTCAACTATCCTGGCTACTGCGCTGCTTCCACAAGCTTATCCTCGCCTCTCTGTCTACATTCCCGAACTAACAGTGCCCCTCAACTGCAAGAACTCCCCAATTGATTTCCCTCCTGAGAACTTCTCACCTCAGAAAATCGATTTCCTCAATCTCTCTGTGTGTATTCTCCAACTGAACCCAAGCCTTCCTTTATACTTTTCATGTTGAGAAATCAACGACCGTGATCTAATCTCTAATCAACGACTAAGGTTAAATTAGACTTGATCCTCATCTTTTAGAAGCTTCTCACCCATGTTTTCATTAATACCCATTAATATTTTAATTTTCCTAAGTTTAGACTTAGGAACCCCATCAAAAATATTAATTATTTTTATAACATACAATCCGAGTGGAATTTCACCAAATGATTTATGTGTCTTGGAGATCTCATGTGTTCTAGCCCCTCCAAAAAATTTCGGAGCTAGAGCACATCCTATGCTACCCAAAAATCAACATAAAATTTTCATCTTGTCTTGATATTGTAGAAGTTTGTGTTGAACTTCTTCTCTATCCTGATTTAGCTCAATAATTTGATTTATCCTTCTTGAAAAATCATCATTCTCTTCATAAAAATCCTGCCAGAATTTCATGACTGGAAATGCTAGTTGAGTAGGGAAAATAACTTATATTCCATAAACAAGCTGAAAAGGAGATTTACTAGTAGATCTTTTAGGTGAAACCCTGTTTGCCCATACTGCATATTTCAAATGATTGTCCCAATTTCTTTTATGATTTTCTAACACCTTCTTGATGACTTTGATTAGGTTTTTGTCTGATTATTTTGCCAGCTGATTTCCTTGTTGACAATAAGGTGTAGAGTGATGTGAAACAATCTGATACTTTTGACAAAATTCAATCATTTTAATGCTATTAAAAGCTTGAGCATTGTTTGTAACTATTTTTCTTGGACAACCAAATCTAGACATAATATTTTCTTCAATAAATTTCATAACTACATCATAAGTTGCATTCCTCATAGGAATAACCTCTACCCATTTTGTGAAGTAATCAGTTGTTGTAAGTATCCATCTGTGTTGATTACTTGAAGAAGGAACTATTTCACTGATAAAATCTAATCCCCACTATAAGAAAGGAGCTTCAACTGAAACTAGAATAAGAGTTAGAGCAACTAGCCTTTGTTTTCCTGCAAAAAATTGACAAGGAATACAACTTCTTACTTTTGAACCAACCTGTGCAAACAAATTTGGCCAATAGAATCATGCCCTAAGTATCTTGTGTGCTGTTGATTTCCAAGTGTAATGACCTCCACATACTCCTTCATGAGAATGTCGAATCACCCCTTCTGTTTCACTTTTAGTCAGACACAAGAAGATAATATTTAATGGATCCTTCCAATACATATTTGCATATATTATACAATATTTCATGGCTCTGAGCTTCAGAGATCTACACCGATTCCTCGTGAATTGAAGAGGGTATTCAAAATCATGTATAAAATGCACAATATCTTTTATACCAATTTGACAACAAAAACTTTTCATCAATATGCAAAGGAAGTAGTATTGGTGTTGAGTTAGAAGAAGGTTCTTGCGTATTGTTTTCCTCTTAAACAAAAGAAGGTTTTTGTGGATTCTTCTCCTCCGAAACTTGCATGATTGAATTAATGCCCAAAATTTTGCAGTTTGATTCTGCCAACAACTTAGCTAGACGTTGTCCTTTCACCAGCTTTGTTGGTTTGATATCTAAATCAAACTCTAGGATCTTAGCAATCAATCTTCCCCTCTTTCCATCTGTATCAACCTGAGTCAATACTGTCTTTACTGCGTTATTAGGCACCTAAGCAATTATGGGAGAATGTAGGACACAAATTCTAAAGGATTTCAAAGCTTTTGCGAAAGCATAAGCTTGCTTTTCTATTATGTCATATTTCATTTATGCACCCCTCAAGACTTTGCTGAAAAAACAATTGGTTGCTCTAAATTTGTTGCTATTGTGGAATCTAAAGCAAAGGAAAAAATATCGAAGAGTTTTGAATAATCAATACTTGCAAGTATTAGTGCTTGAGAAATTGCTTTTTTGATATGAGAAAAATAGAATCTAGCTTGTGTACTCCATTTGATTTCATTATCTTTCTTGAGCATGTTAGTAACTTATTTAACAATTTCAACATAATTAGGTATGAATCTTCTTAAAATTTTTATCCTCCCTAAGAATGATTGAATTTATTTCTTATTTTTGGGCGGATTGGTTACCTAAATAGTTGAAACTCTTCTAGGGTCAATTGTAACTCCTTTTGAAACAAAATGTCCTAACAATTTCCCTTCCATCATGGCAAACAATGATTTTTGGGATTAAGAGAAATCCCAAATTTTCTACATCTTTGAAAGACTTTCTTCAAATGCTTGATATGTTTTATATCAAACTTTGAAAATACTGTCAAATCATCAAGGTAAATAACTATGAATTTATTTACCTTACCAACAAATGCCAAATCCATGGCTCTCTGAAATGTTGCACCAACATTAATCAAACCAAAAGGCATTTTAGCATACATGAAAGTACCCCATGGGGTTGTGAAAACTGTATTTTCTCTCTCTTCTTAGCTGACCAAAATCTGATTATATCCAAAAAACCATCCAACATGGAAATCCTGTCAGAACATGTTACGCTATGAAGCAATTGATCCATTTTTGGTGGTGGATAATTATTTTTCAATGATAATTTATTTAGGTTTCTAAAATCAACACACATCCTTATTTCTCCATTCTTTTTCTAACAGGCACCATATTAGCTATCTATTCAGAAAATCTTAAAGGAACAATAATTTTGGCATCTAACAACTTCCTTACTTCTTTCTCAATAATGGGCAACAAAACTAGATTAATCCTTCTCAACTTTTATTGAAATGGCTTAACTTCTAGTTTCAAAGGAATTTTGTGTTCAATGATCGTTGTATCATAAGTTTTCAAATCTTGATAAGACCATGAAAATACATCTTTGTATTCTTTGAATAAGTTGACATATTTTTCTTTAATATCCTGGGGCAAAATTACTGAGATTTTGACTTTTTTTATTTCTTTTGTAGTACCAATATTGCAATCCTGTATATTTTCTTGTTGTGAATTTAACAGTGAAGATTTTGGTACTTCATTTTGATCAAACAATTTTTCAAGAGGAACTAGTCCCTTTGGAATATGATTGTTAGGCAACTGAATGATGTCATGATCAACTATTTTCTGTTTGAAATTCATATCTGAATCAACAACATTTTCTCTTACTTTATCACTGTTTTCTTCTTCAACATGTAAGCCAGAAAAATCCTCAATGGTTTGCAAAAAAATATTCAATTGTTCATCATATTCAAAGACTTTCTAGTGTCTTAAATTGTTCGAAATAGAAGGTTTGTACTTCACTCCAATATGATACTGTAATTGTAAAGAATTTGGAATTTGAAAGTACTTGTAGAAACTGCCAAGGAATTTGCATGAATGTTATCTTCTCTTGGGATAGCTAAAATATTAAAAGCTTGAAAATAATTTTCCACACAGTCCCATACTTCATTTTTTATAAGCTTTCAGTCTAGGATGTTTTGTTTGACAGATATTCCTACCCTGTTTTACTATCAATTATGAATCACCAAATACTACTAGATTTTGCACTTTCAAATTTTGAGTCAACTATAATCCCAAAATTAAAGCCTCATATTTTGCCACATTATTAGTGAGTTCAATATCTAATTTAAAGGATTGAGAAATGTTTTTCTTTTCTGGTGAAATCAAAACAATTCTTACCCCAACTTCATCTTTAGAAAAAGCTCCATCAAAATACATTTTTCAAACATCATTGTCTGAGGCTTGAGGAACATTTATAATGTCTTCATTTATGTTTTGTGGATTGCACTGATCATTTGTAGCAAAGATAAAAACATCCTAAATCTTTTTTTTTCCTAACTATAACGAGTATGAAATTTTGTTTATTTGAATAAGAGGGGAGGGGTCTTTGCCGAGGCAACCCCGTTTACACAGAAAACAACCAACATATTCTGCTTGTGAGATACAACCTTTTCAAGGAATTTGGAAGTAGTTATCGTCATTGATAAAAAGTTGTCCTTTCATGAGCGGGCATCCTTTGTTCGCCATCTGATCTGCTTCGCCATTCGGATTTCTAAGAATGTGATAGAACTTATAGGAGGTGAAATCTTGGAGGAATCTTTTCAATCTTCCCAGAAGTTTATTGAGGCTAGCATTGTTGAAGAGGTCTTCAGAATTTAATTTTTTAATTAGAATCTCTGAATCACCAAAAGCTTGGAGGTCTTTAACTCCCTTTTCTCTTGCTATTAGAAAAGCTTTGAGGAGTCTGAAGATCTCTACCTGGTTATTGGATTTTTGGCCTAGACCCCAGTAGAAGCAGTCCCTTGAAGTGCCATTCGAAGAGTAAATGACCCCTCCAGCACCAGCGTTCCCAGGGTTTCCTTTGGAGGCTTCGTCAAAAAAGATTGTGGTGAGTTTTTTGGATTTCCACCAATTTATGAAACGTTCCTCTGTTTCTCTTATTCTCCACTCCGGATTTGCTGTTTGAGGCGCGAGGTGAAGCTTGCGAGGAGAAGGCTCAAGCGGGCGAAGCCATCTCCTTTCTTCAGGAAGGAGCAGTGGATCTTCTTTGTAAAACTGATGTTGGGCTACTTCCAAGAGAAATGCTTTAGCTTTGGCTGCAACCTGTAGAGGGGAGTGTCTTTTTCCATTGAAAATTTGATCATTACGAGCCAACCATATCTGCCAGCAAATGAATTTGGGGATTGCTGTCCAAATTTTTTTCCAGAAGGATTTGGTGGGGATGCTATGAGGGTAGATATTGTTCTAGGAGGCAAACAATTCAGCAACAGTGCTCTGGGGGAAGGCTGGAATCTGCACGTCCAATAGAGTGAGCCCCCATGCTTCCTTGGCAAATTTGCACTATCCTGCAATATTCCTTTTCTCTAGATTGTCTCCAGTGAGTAGTTTGTTGTGCACCAACGTCCAAAAGAAGAAGTTCACTTTAGGAAGGGTTAGATTGTCCCAAACTAACTTCCAGAAGACCGGAGAGTGACTGTTGTTCCTTGAATTCTGGAGTGCTTTATATCCTGCTGTTGTGCTATATGTTCCTGTCATTCCCCATGCCCAACTGTCTCTTATTTGGCGATGTTCTGGCGTGGATCCTTCCAGCAATTCGACAAGGAGGTTTTTTTTGTGGTATTAGCCAATCAGGGATACCATTGAGATCCCAACCGGCCCATTCACCCCTGCTGTCCCAAATCGAAAGATCGTAGAGTCTTGTTTTGCCTGCGCGTAGCAGCCACTCTCTGATGTCAACTATGTCTTCATTTCCCTCCAATGGATCATTCCCCATAATTCTGTCGTGCCACATATTGATGCGTTTGCCATTTCTCGACACTCTATATAGGAATTGATTAAAGAATTTGCTGCTTTTGCAACAGAGCTTCCATACATTCGTGCTGTTGACAGAGGAGTCGAATTGCAAATTTCTGTATGTTGAGTTTCGGGCGTATTTAGACAGAAGCATGATGCTAGTCAGATGATTGGGCTCGTGGGCCATTTTCCAGAGAAGTTTTCCGCCCATAGCCAGATTTACAAGGGAGGGATCTCGGATTTGAAGACCCCCCTCTGCTATCGGCCGTCTGACCAGGTCCCAGCTTACTAAATGCATCTTATTTTCATTCCCTCTCCCGCCTTGCCATAAGAAATCCCTTAAAAGTTTTGAGATCTGCTCCGTGACATTCCTGGGGGCCAGCAAAAAAGCGGCTTGGTAGATTGGGAGCGCAGATAGCTGTGTCTTAATTAAAATGGTTTTTCCTCCTTTGGTTAACCAATAGCCTCCCATTGCTGCTATCTTGGTTTTGATTTTACATATAATGTCTGACCAGAGCGATCTCCTGTTTACACCATTGGTAATTGGAAGGCCGAGATATTTAATACGATCCCAATTGGCATGACCTCTAAATCCCAGGACATTCGCGATGTTGTTGAGCTCTTGTTGACCTGTGCTCCAACTATAAATTTCACTCTTTCTCTCATTGATGAGAGCACTTGTGACTCTGCAATAGCTTTTCAAAACTGAATCGAAGCCTTTGGCAATTCTAGGGGACGCATCTCCGAGGAGAAGTGAGTCGTCAGCAAAGAGAGCATGGTTCAGGGGTACTGCATCTGAGGATGATTTGAGACCAGGGAGAGATCCAAGTATTCTTTCAGCTGTGAGTTTTCTACTGAGGGTATCTTCCATTAAAATGTATAGGAAAGGGGAGAGTGGGCATCCCTGCCTGATGCCTCTCCGGGCTTGGAAGAAAGTAGAGGGGTGGCCATTGACCAGGGGGACAATCCAAGGGTTATTTATGCAAGCATTAATAAGCTGAACAAAATGGGGCGAGAAGCCAAAGGTGAGGAGAACCTTGATGAGAAAAGAACGATTGACTCTATCAAACGTGTTTGCCATGTCTAATTTAATCAACATACCTTTCTCATTTCGCTTAATGCTGGAGTGGATTGTCTCCTGGACTTGGATGACATTGTCGAGAATGTGCCTGCCCTCCACGAAGCTGCCTTGAGGACTAGAGATCAACTTCTTGAGCAGAGGCTTGATCCTGCTTGCTAACAGTTTTGCCAGTATTTTATAGGATGCATTACAAAGTGATATGGGTTTGAATCTGGCAAATGTTTCTAGATTGGATTCTTTGGGGATTAATGCTAGATAAGTAGAGTTGGCTCCTCCACCAATCTTAGCTTTTCTCATGAACCCTTTTATCATTTTTTGAAGATATCTTTTGATGATGTTCCAACAGACTTTATAGAAATCTATCGTGAATCTGTCTGGGCCCGGCGCCTTATCTGGTTCCATGGACCAAATAATTTTTATAATTTCCTCCGCTGTTACTTCTCTGGTGAGGGCAACATTGTCTTCTAGACTGATTAGATGAGGGATATTGGAGAGGAATTCTGTTGTTTCCCCCTCGGAAGCTTGAACTCCTTTGCTAAAAAGATTTTTAAAATGGCTGTCTGCAGCAGCTTTGACTTGGGTGAAGCCTTTGCTGACATGGCCCTCTATTGTCCTTATTTCTGAGATGTGGTTCCTGGTCAGCCGGACTCTATATTGTCTGTGGAAGAAGGAGGTGTTCCGATCACCTGCCTTTAGCCACAGACTCTTGGATTTGATTCGCCAGTATTCTTCTTCTTTTTGGAAAAAACATCCTAAATCTTTATCAATAGTATATATAGGATGATTTATTGCCTGATTAGCATTACAGAAAGTGTTTATAAACCTCTCTTCTCTATACAAGCTAAAATGTTCACCTCCATACACAAAGATGGTAGTGTAGGACATATCAATTTGTAAGCTTCCTCCATCTTAGCACGACATGATCTTGATAATAGCATACCAAACTTAGGAGGAATGGATGTGACTACTGTTATCACAAAATCTGACCCTGATAGGTTGTTGATAAAGTAGACTCTGAGTAACTCTTTCAAACCAATTTTTTAGTTGAGGTTTAGCCTCCTCAACCTGAGAGGGCTCTCTCAATAGGTTTAAGATTTTTGATTAATGATTAGAGGGCTAACTCTAGGAACAAAAATGGAAAAATGTATAACTGATTGACTGGTTGAATCAAAGATTAGCAAACATCTATTGGGCTATGGAGTCAAGATAGTCTTCAACAAAACATGGAAGTCAAGGCACTTGGAGTTTAGGTTTATAAGTAAAATAGTAACACAGTGAATCAACATAGTTTACAAGCATGTGAAGGAAGTTAGAGCATTTTCCAATGAATTCTAAGTATCACAAGCTCATACCACTGCAAATAAGTAATTGAAAAAGGCCATAAGAACATCAAACACATAAACCCCTTGTGAATCTTGAGTAGTCAAACTGATCTTTGTATTAAGTTTGAAAAAACACAGTTTCTTACAATAACACAACTTTCTTTTGCTAATGAAATTACCCACCCTAAGGAATTCGATTCTCATGCTTTATATAGAGTTTTTACAACCTTGGATTCTATGATCCATCTTTAGGAGAATTTGAATTCCTAACGTTTACACCTATCTATTCATAAAACAAACTACTCAATTACAACTTGACAACTAACTGTCTTTAAGAGACCTAATACAAATAGGAATGGAACTCCTAAAAAATGCTTTCAACAACCTTATCTATGACATAAATACATTCTTTAATCAACTTCTAATCCATGTCTTCGAGCTTTATGATGTCTCCAATATTGTTGCAAGCCCTGCTGAGTCATGACCTAACTATCCTGAAAATAAGGAGACAGAGTTCCTGCCTTTAAAGCCCTTGATCCTTTATGCTTATCTTCGAGTAGTTTTGCTGGTGTATATGTGGCATGTATTAGTAATCCATTAAAACTTCATTTTCCACCTATGCAAAAAGGGAACCTCGAACATATGGAAAAGAGGATGAAAGATGATTGTGCTATGAAAATAGTCTGTTTTCGTAGCACAACTTTTATATCACTTATGGAATACTTCTTGGAACCTTTCTTTTTGCATCACTGCCACCTAAAACTTCATCTATGATCCTCATATGTCTACCAGAAACATCAAAACTTGGAATTTATCAGACCTTACCTTCGAAATGCGTGTATAAATTGCTAAAAGGTCACCTTTAGTAGTTTCGTAGCGCGCTACGAAACTGCAACGTATGCTCTTTTTCTAATACAGTTTTCAAAAATATGCAGTTTGGGAATTTCCAAAATTTCATAAAGACTGATATGATCACAAAAAATGAAAACAACTTACCCTTATAAGATGTTCTTCTTCACAGATGACCTTCTCAAAACTGTTTTAAGACATATCCTTCAATGTCCTTTTTCATCACCCTGTTTCATTATTGTTGTAGCCTTTTCTTCAGATTTTGTTAACTGTATTTCTAGGTCTTGAATCTGTCTCTTCAATTTCTTGTTAGTAGCTCTCAACTGAGCATTCATCCTCCTTACAAATCTGGCTTCTTTGATTGCAGGAATAGTCCAAGTGAAGTATTGAGCTTCAATGCTGACTATTTCTGGTTTGGAAACCTTTTCTACTTCCTAGAGGGCCTTTATCCTTTTGTAGTCTGTCTTCTTAGCAGTGTGCCTTCTTTCTCTCATCCTTAATATAGCAATTTCATTATTGGCTGCTCTTAACCTTTCTTCCATTTCTTCATAACTGACTTTTTTTGTTTGAGTGGAAAAAACTCTGTTTTTGTCACCTTCAGGTATTGGTGATGAAAGGTCTATCAACTCTTCCTGAATAGTGGAAGCCTCTTCTATTTTTCCTAACTCAACATTAGACTCTTGTATCTTTTTAGATTGTCTGGTTAAGGGCTTTCTGGGCTTGAACACAAATGTTGTAACATCATCCTCGAATTCCAGTTTCTTAGAGGATTTCATCTTCTTCGACTTTCCTTTATCAGATTCTATGACATTTGCTTGCACCAAAGCGGATTTTGCAATATCAATGGCTTTTAAAATATCATTTAAATTACCCTTCAAACTTGGACTTTCTCCCAAGATCACTGATTTACCCTTCTCCTTAGCAATTTGACTTCTACTCAATCTCCTTTGAACTGGTTTGGTAGCTGATTGTTCTTGTATCCTTTCTTTAACTTCAACTACCTTTTCCTTTGTGGATTTAGGAGTCTCGGGAATAACCATTGATGTTTTTCTCACTTTCTCTTTCACCTGCTTTCTAGGTTTCAGTGTAACGAATCTCTTTGCCCTGGACATTACAGACTTGCTGGTTTCTGCTGATTGAGTTTCTTTAACCTTAGGGTTAATGCCAGTATCTTGATTTTCCCCTCCAAAACCACATAGAAACAAAAATGAAGACCATTCTCTGTTGATCCTTTTAAATTCATGTAAAACTATTAGTTTAATTAGACCATGATGAAAAAGGGAAGTTTCATGTCCTTGAGATTTCATTTTCACTTTATCTTCCATCTTAGTTATACTTCGATACAGGAAGAAAGGCAAATCTAAAGAAATCATAGCAACACAATGCAACAAGAGTTTAAAATGATATGAATAAACCTTATTATATCTACCCTCACAGGTAAAATAACGTTGAATGTTGAAGAGCAAGTTGGCATAGGTGTCTTTGACGTAGTTCCTTGGAATTGCTTGGTTAAGTCTGTTTTTGCAAACTCTGGCTTTAGGAACACTTTACAGGGTTCCATGTCAAATTTGAAGTTTTTGAACCATACATCTTGCCCCCTAGGAAACTTTGTCACCAAAGCTATGATCTCTGGAGAAATTTGCAAGTTTAGGATTCCAATATCTGTGTTTGTGCCATTGAAATGTAGTGCAAACTCCTTTGTCACCTGGGTATGTCCTCCCTGCAATTTTTTACAGAACTTCCAACATCTTGCTTTCTTGAAGGCTTCTACAACTGATTTATCTCTAACTAAGACCTTGGTGCTTTCAGGCTCTGTTCTTAAACAATGACTAGACCTGTGACTTTTCTTCTCTTCTATCATCTTTGCTTTTGAATTCCTGTAACAAACCAGCCTCGCTTGAAATTCTGTTGATCAACCTCGCTTACTTATGGTGGTCATCCTCGCTTGAATTATGGATGAGAAAAACCTTGGTAAGAAATTACCATAGCTTACTATTCAAAAAAAAATTTGTTTGAGGGTTTGCATGTGAACTGTAAAAAGAAACTAGCCAACCCTTTTCGAATTTGAAATTTCTTATCATGATGACCCCTAAATTCGAAATGATGAGTTTTGGATGGTGGCATGCTTAAGAACTGACTCCTAGTTGACACCTAATAATGAAAACTTAACGGAATCTTAACAGATTGATGTTTTGACAAGACTGCTTACGAATCCACGTTTTCGTAGTGCGCAGGGAAAAGTGCTACGAAAAGAGTAGCGTTTTCGTAGCGCAAAACAGACATTTTACACTATCTACGCTACGAAAACGTGGTTTCGGGGCTAATTCCAAAAATTTTCAAAATGGTTTAAGATATGAGTTTCTAAACAGAATGTGAGACTTATGAGACATGGAATAAGGTTGTTAGACTTTATTTGGATATGAAAAATGAGACCTTTGAGACTCCTAACCTATCACCTACCCATTAAAACATAGGATGACTTGACACTTATCTAAGACCATGACTAGGAACAATGTAAACTCTTATTTTGGTGATAACAACTACTATACCCAATATTATGCTCTTCATAGGAATTTGGGCAAGGGTGACAACTATATCTTTGATTAACCCCAAACATGGTACTTTATTTGAATCAAATGTGTACAAGTAATGGTAAGGCATAGTAATTTGCAACTGAAGTTGGTCCATGATAACTTTAGGCATCAAATTATGAGAAGCACCAGAATCTAACATACAGTTGTACAAAAGAAAATCATGAACTTTTAATGTGACATAGAAAGGTGGCACACTTTCATTTATCATGTCTAAACTTGGTCCAAAAACTACTGAAGGCTTCTCATCTTGTAAGCTAATTACATCCCTTTCAACATCTACACTTGAAGACTATATCCATTTAGAAACCTGCTGCTTATAACCTGGATTCCTTGAAAGTTCAGATAAGGGAATTGGAATTTTTACCCTTTCTAATTCTCTTTCTACATTGAAAACAATAGGGACAAATTTTTCTGTAGAAGACTGATCTTGTGGCCGGCTTTGGGATGGAACAGATGAAGTTTCTGCAGTTTTCTCTGGTGGGATATCAAAGGTAACCTTTTTTGCAGGTCTATGAGGGCCTTGTCTAGGTCTCAAGTCATATCTTTTATTTAACTCAACAATCAGAAATTCAAAAAAAAAAAAACACTTGGTATTTGGACATTTCAGTATATTGTTTATTTTGAATAGGATGATGAATTTGATTGAGAGGAATAATGACATTTTCAGAAGGTTGGTCATCAAAATAATTGATATCATTGGTCACAATTGGTATTACTTCTTCAGGGTCTTGATCATCAATCATTAATGGAGGTTGAATTTGTTGGTCATTATTTGGTCTTTCTCTTTGCAAAATTTGTGGCTGAAAATGTCTCATGTATTGTGTTTGAGGTCTATTTACATTATGTTGAGCCACTCTCAATTGAGTTTCCATTCTTGAAATTCAATTAGATAATTTTCTTAATAATGAAATTATATGATCAATTTTGTGTTCCTCTTCTTTTTTCTTTGATGATGAACTACTTTCTTCTTTATCTTTCATTTTCCTCTCTACCTTTTCTGCCTTGGCTTTCAATTTACCAGATGTTTCCCTATTAGCTTCTACCTCAATTGCATTGGTTTGCATGTTTGCTAAAGTTTTAGATTTTCTTTCTCTTAACATTAGAGAAAAGTCATCATCAAATCCTTTGGAGAATCTAA